>JAIPMN010172146.1:0-17568 GCA_020650975.1 Apostichopus californicus
CGATAAAGATATTGCGATAAAATTAAAGAAGTCGTTATTAGAAATATTGACAGCAAATAGAAGTTAAAAAAAGAGGAAGAAGATAACGCTTATTCTCTTCTATTGATAATGCACTTTTTCAGTGAGAAGCGTTTCCCACAGCGTTAAGAAGACTCACCTTTTAGGAGCTACTTATTAATATCTTATCACTTACCTATGTGAGACAATATTACACTGGTAAACATTTTACCAAACATAAAATCTCCTGTAGTCATACATGTCATATTCCTTGATCCATGAAATTTCGGAACATTCACCATTAACGAAGTGCTAAATGTCCTATTATCATGTTGATCTGCAATGATCGTTTCCTTCAAATCACCAATGAGACTCCCTCCTTGAAACCAAGAAAGATGAACTCTGGGTTTAGCTCCATCTGCGTGGCATGTCAGTTTAACGTCCTTCGTCCCATCATTATAAATTTCTTTGGAGACTTTACGGCTACTTGAAGTAATATACATCAAAGGGGTTACTGGTAAGAAAGTAAATGTCATTTTGCATTACTAATTCAATTCGCATTACATTCAGAACACATGTAATTGTTATACAGCTATACTTGTGGAGATGTATATTGATATTATTTTCGTTTGTGGGGACTATTTTCTTAATATGCCGTAACATGTTGGTTAGCACTTGGCGGGTCAAGTAAAACAACTATGTTGGTGCTATTCGTATTTGAATGAAATATTTGGTTGAATATAAGACTAATGGCCGATATAAAGTTGATAGTCGTAAAGTCTCACAGATGTGATATATGGTAACACATCTAGCTAGAAGCTAATACTATTTGGAGAGACTAAAGTGTTTTAGCAACCACAGAAACACGGGGAGAGGGAGGGGCGGGGTGCATGGCTCTCAACTTTCATCGTCAGTCGGAAGATTTAAATCACTACTTCCAACCTTACAAAAAAAATCAAGAGTATTTATTTTTCACAACAGTGCGTTTAAAACTATGTATGGACATAATTATTGGTCTAAGAATGCCTCGGAATGCAAAGTTTGGCGTATGTTGTCCATTTCTAGCTCAGCGTTAATAAGAGTATCAAGTGAACGACCCAAGGACCAGACGCATCTTTTACCCCCCCCCCCCCACTGAACCACTGAAACAAGTTAATACAATACACATAATAACGAGCCCGTTTCCAAAAATTATCAAGCATAGGAGCCATACAAAGGAATAACCGTGAATTTACAATTCTTCTGAAGAAAACAATTTAAGATAAAAGGGCTGCACAAAACAATTACCTTGAATCTCGAGTATGTAGGATCTCACCAACGTTGATTTGTCATAACACGAGTAATTTCCATCGTGATCAGGATTTACATTTTCAATGATGAGAGTACCATTACTTGATAAGTATACTTCGTTGTCCCAACGATGCCCAACATTCAGCCCGAGAGAGAAAATTACGTTGTGGTTATATTCCCAACGTATTTTGTATGAATCTTTCTCTGAACAATCCATGGAAACATTTTCAGAAGTCATTGCTATTTTCTGTGTTCCCACTGAATAGCTTACTAAACACAGCACAACGTAGATTATTGTTGCAGAACTGTGCAATGTATCCATTATAATATATCTACTTTGAAAACTCCGGCCAAATACATATAATACTTCTCTGTGGTAGTCTGCTTGCTCTAATGGTGTTTCGATATCAGTACAAAGCTTACTTAATCGTACGGAAGCTTATTAGTGCCGTTTCAGTTTTCTGAACATTTAAATATTTCTTTCTATATTTCAATGTTCTCTTCAGCGACGAACATTGACAAATATGAAAGGAAATTGGCAAAAGGATTTCTTGAACAACACTACAGAGCTTATTAAAACTGCATAAAGTAGATTAGCATTTCTGCACTGTGCAAAGTATCCGTTATAATATGGTTTACTTAAAAATCTCCGGCAAATCATAAGGACTCTTGACCTAATGATTCGCTTTGTTAGTCTCCTCGCTCTAATTAAGTGAGTGTTTCGATACCAGTTTAAATGTTCCCAAATCCTATGGTAGCTTATTAGTGCCATTTCAGTTTTGTGAACATTTTCTTTTTCTTTTCCAAAGTCCTGCTCAGCGACAAACATCGACAAATAGGAAATTCCAATAGTAACAGGATTTCCTTAACAAAACTACAAAGAATGACGTCTGCATTGGAAACAGAAGACTAATAGGAATATTATTAAGGCATTGTCTGATTTGTAAGGGAACATAAATTAGGATGGCAAAAACAAATGAGCTTTAGTGGTGCTCTAATGAAGTGGAGGAAAAGTTAATATTAATAATAATAATAATGAAGATTTATAAAGCGCAGAAATATCCACTGATGACGGTGCTCAGGGCGCATCACAATATTACCCTGGTCAACGATAACCTGGCAAACATAGAGACAATCCCTCCTCATGGCAGCAGCTAAACAGGTCCCCATTTATACACCTGAGTGAAGAGAGGTAGTTAATGGAAATAAAGTGCCTTGCCCAATGACACAACGCAATCATCTGGCCAAGACTCGAACCTGCAATCCTTAGATCACAAGTCCACTGCCTTAACCACTTGACCACAAAGCTCTCACCACTTGACCACAAATTTAGTTGGTTGCTGAATGTTTAGACCAGATATTACTGGTTGTTAAAGACCTCCTCTGATATAGGAGTATATATGAGCGGAACATTCAAAGCACAACTTGATCGTTGTTTTGGCTAAGGATGAACATTGTACATACTGAGAAGTCTTTGAGATGTCCTTGAATAGAGATTCCAGTGAGTGTTTCACACTTACGGGTTTATGCCAGTTGCACTGCCAGATAAAGTACAAGAGCATCCTTTGGCCAACACACCTAGAATTGTGATTTCAATAAGACCTCACAACATCCTGTAGTTGCAAGTTCGCTTACAGGCGAAGCAGAGTCGTTCTTATCAGATATGCTAGCTTCCCAACAACCAGTAAGTTCTTACTCTGAACAAAGTTGTGGCAAAAGTTTATATTAGATTCATACCTTTTTTGTGTTCTGTAATGATATAGTTTGCCTTATGCCACTTTTTCTATGGCTCAACCGGTAATTAGTTCATTAAACAATTTATGAAGATTTTTATTTGACCACCAGCCGTTATCTTTCGTGAAGAAAACGAGGGTTTATCTTGCAATAGAAATAACTTTTAAACAACAATATTTCACAAGTAGTTAAGAAAGAAGAAGCGCCATTGCTGAGTCAAATATCCATTTGGTTAGCATGGTACGGCTGATCATTATTACGTTTCCTATGGGCGAGCTGCTGAGATCGATATGCCGTGGTAAGTCACATGTTAATTGCTATGCCGTAAACACGACACTACTGACCATTGACTGACACTGGATATTAGACAGCGGCTAATGTCAAATCGCTATTGCTGTGTCACGAATTTACTGTAATTTCGTTAGCGGAGCACAACTGACCGATATTACATGTATATATTGTATATTAGGGATCGGCTGATATCGACGCCCCATATGACCCGGCGAGTTCATTATTTTAGTGCGCGTGCGTGTTATAATATTTACATTACTGGCCAAGTGAACGATACCTACATGACTGGACGTTCAAACTTAAAGTTTCATATAGTCTCTTTAAATTTGTAGTTTCAGAGGCTAGCTGCGTAGCCAACATATTGTGAGCGTGTCACGGCGCTCACAAGCGACATCATTTAGGTGCCTACACCACTAGACGTTGAAACATAAACTTTTATATAGTCTCTGTACATCATTGGTATAATTACACTTTCAGAGGTTAGCTGCGTAGGCAACTCATTCTGAGGCTGTCACGGCGCTCATTCCCCGCTCCTTGTACGTATTGTAAATTAGTATCAACTGAAGACCTCATATATCAATTATAACAGCTTGTAAACCAGGATAATGTTTTTACTTGTGAATGATGTTCTGCTATTGGACGTAATTGCGCTACAATAAGGCCACAAAACATGAAATTAGCGATAAAATACATATTAACCCTCGGATGAATTTATTACGTAATTAGGGGTCCGGACTTTACAGTACGCATTTCAAGTTTCTACGGGTACTATCACTATCGACCTTATAGCCTGGAGAATGTAGCCAGCTAGCAGTGTTGCGTTGCGAATCAAGCTTCCAACTGCGATGGTAAGCTTAAAGTTTTATTTTCATATACCGTTGCACATGTCTTGCTGGCGACCCAACGTGACGCCTATAGCACACTTCATTTAAAAAATACATCAGTGCATTATTCCAGCCTAGGGCCTACGTGATACTCACTATACTGTTACTCAATCATCGTGCCGTACATACATATATCAGAGTTAGGCCTTGAGTAGTCTAGGCCTACATCGAATTTATGCTAGCCTAACTGAACAAAGGTTCAAGTCTTCACCCTACGATTTAAAAATCAATACAGGCTAGACTGTCTAGGTATCGGGATTAGTACGAGAACGGAACCAGACCAACGGACATACTACTGAGAGCTGTTTCCAAACTGTTCGCAACACCCCATGCGTAGCATGTTTAGAAGGTATCAATAGAACGAACTTCTCACCAGCTCCTACGGAACAAAAAGAGGGCATGGGCAGGGCCTGGGGAGAGGGGAGTGGACAATTCCCCAGACGCTCAATATTAATTTTTTTGTTTGCCATTCAAATACATTCTCACATAAAAACAGTCAACCATGTGAGAATGGAACTAACTACAATTGTACAATTTGGCGGTAACATGGTGATTTAAATATAACCCAAATACTTGCCTTCTAAACTTCCCTTCTCTTCATCAATTAAAATTTTATAAACATCCTGGTGTGTTGTCCGCTCAAAATGACACCATGGACAACCACATATTTCTTCCTAATACTGTAGGCACTCCACGCACATTACAATACTGCGCATTTTCAGGCAAATGCAGTTCTGCTTTTGTGTCATTTAATAGAAGTGAAGATATTAGTAGTATTTTAGATTTTCAAGGGGGAAGTGATATTCCTAAACCATATTATTTTCCAAAGAGGTTGTCTTAAACAGGTGCTTTGTCTAAATGTTCCAAATCAACTGTGCTGACGCTATCCATCCGAGTTTGTTGAAGACTCTTGCACACCATTTCGTTGTTCCACTGTCATTGGCTTTTAGTAAATTTGTAAATATAAGTTACGTTCCTCAGGACTGGAGATGTGCTAATTACCCCAATTTTCAAGAAGGTTGATCAGTCTGAGCCATGTAATGACAGACCTGTTAGTTTCCCTAGTGTTGTTTGTAAGGTAATGGAGTATATTGTCAAAACGTCTATGGTCAGTCACTTCAGTATTCAGTCTTTAGTTTCAACATGGCGTTTGTCAAAAAGGTCTTGTCTAACGAATATTCTTGAGTTTATGGAAGATGCAACACGTTCAATGAATAGGCAGAAATATGTAGATGCTGTTTACCTGGATTTCTAGATGGCCTTTGATAAATTTCCCTACCAGCGTATTTTACTTAGGCTGAAGAGTATGGGTGTCAATGGTAATCTAATGTCTTGGATCGTAAATTTGCTTTGAAATAGGAAACAGTGGGTGGTAGTTAGAGGCCGCGTCTTCTTGGCAGTTACTGTTGGGTTTCACAACGGTGTGTTTGGTCCCTTGTTGTTTGTTGCGTAGATGACATTGATGGAGATATTTTGTGTACAGCAAAGAAGTTTTGCTGATAACACAAAATTTCAAATGTATTTGGATAAAGTTTTTTCATGTTGTCAGTGATGGCAAATGCTTTTTAATATTAATAAATGCAAAGTGATGCATATTAGTAGTAGTAGACAAAAGTAAACTTACACTTTTAATGGCGAGGAGTTGCAGGAGGTTCGTTTTTGAAAGAGACCTTGGTATCTCTTCACTCTTCACTGAACCTTCTAAACAATGTTTTGAAGCTGCTTAAAGAGGTAAGACGGTTTTAGGTATGATCAAGAGGAACTTCAGTTTTCTGAAAAAGGACATTGTTGTTAGGCATGGAAGTAACGTTGTCTGCGAAGCGTAAAGTATCATCTTTACAGTGAATGCACCAATTTATTAAAACCGTCTTATTCATGCTTGGACTAGATCACGATTTCGGTTCCTCATTATTCAATTTTTAGGCTGCCTCGCAATTCATTCCGTCTTGAAGTCGAATCCAATTTTCGCTTAGAGCTATGGTAAGAGACTTGCGTTACGCGTCAGACTAAAACAAAAACGGGATCTTCAGGTAGTTATTGACTGCATTGAGAGCGTGTTTGATGGGAAAGAATATTTGCACGGCACAGATAGTACGTTGTTCCTTATACGTTGTTCCCGATTCATAGATTTCTTTCGTGTGTGTCCTTTTGTCCTTGTGCGCTGAGTTCTTCGGAAGGCGTTATGCCTTATAAGTACCATTTATTATTATTATTAGACACGTTCGGGCGACTTATCTTCACAAATTGTTGCTTTGGCTGAGAACGACCAAGAGTATTCTATTATATTCAAATTATTTGATGTTTATATCATGTAAATGTGTTCTTTAACAAACTCCAAGCACTTCAGCTTCATAGACTCGTGCCCTACATTCAGTAAATAACTTTTATACCTTCGGACAATAATTATTAGCAATTAATTTGATATAAGCAACACCTGCTGAATATATCAGTTAAGTTGCTAACCTCAAATTTTTCAGCGGAAAATAAATATATTTTCGTAGACATTTACGTAGTATCCGTAGGTTCATTTACACGGCAGAAGAAATGATGGTACTTTAATACGTATGATGTTCACTTTCTTAATGAACAACGCGTTCATTAGAGAAAACATACCATCATACTTGTGATATATTGGCATTGGAGTTTTATCTACCACTAAACCACAAACCTGTTGGTATTGTCTCATATAATTTCAGGATGTAAACTCTTGAGCGAAGTGCTGTAATGCTGTATCTATGGAATCGGTAGCAATCAAAATTGTTATTGTACTCTCCCCGTTTTGATCTTGTTATCGTTCAAGCCAGAAGTGATAGCAGACTTTTCATAGCCTATATTTGGGCTGTGAATTGTCTATAATTGAAGTCATTTTGCCCAGCGGAATGCAAAACGTAACGGCCTAAAAGGTACTTAAAATCAAACCCTACCCGCACAGTAACTAAGCTATTGGCACACACCCCACCTGATCTTAACACGAAACACCTACAAAAGTGCAACCGGTCGCCCTTTCCGCATTCCGACCATTACCCCGAACCCGAAAACAGGTCTCGACTAAACACGTAAAGTATTCATGTTATTACGTGTGAATTGAGTATCTCTGTTTGAATGAGCTTATAATCACAATATAAGTAAGAAGTAACTTTGTTGTATAGTATATACTTGAGGTGACAAGATCGCCCTCTACTTTTAAAAAGAGCAGAGTCCATGTAACGTCAATAAATTTATTTACATAGTAGGTCTCGTTACGACAAGTTATGAAGTATTAATGCTAACAGTTAGCCTACTGTATTCGTTTGTTAAATAGTTGAGCTGGAAGAAATTGTTTAATCATTTTAAAATAACTTTCATATGGAACATTTACAGATAATTTGTTCGTGCTTAACTGTAATGTAGTGTTAGTTTCTCGGAAGTTAGGTTGAAAGTCGCAAGTATCTTTGCATTTGTGATATTCACTGACCTATATTGGTTTCCACAAATGATATACTTGTGATTTACTAGCTAGGTCCAATTTATTGGTATAGGTTAATATACCATTAAGATGATCTCACTATGAAGTATGAGTTGATACACACTAGTAACATATTAAGCACTGTTTTGTGTATCTGAAATTAAAAAACTGAACTCGTTACTATAAAAGATCACGGATGGAGTAGATATATTTAATCCGTAGCTAACTGCTCAACAATACTAGGCTAAATTCAACTTGACCATGGTAAGGTATATAATAATATTCGGTCCGACAGTGTGCATTTGCCTGTGACAACTCATTCAGCTTCACCTAGTTTAGTTTAGTAGAAAAAATGGACCAGGAGGGACACTCAAGTCCCCATCAAGGACCCTATAGAAGAGAAAAAACTGAAGACACAAACACTCAGACCCGATTACAATGCTTAAAGTGCTTGTCCAAAGCATTCTTAAACCCATTCACACTACTTGCAAGTACAACTTTCTCAGGCAAACCGTTCCACTCATTCACAACCCTATTAGAAAAAAATTATGCCGAATATTAATCCTACTTTGTTACTTTGAGAGTGTAAGATAATTACCTCTGGTATGACTACTATTAGCAAACATAATTAAGTCGGTGAAGGATAAATTGTCAAACCATACACAATTTTGAAAACCTGAATCAAGTCACCACGTAACCTCCTAAGCTCCAGTGTGGTGAGATTCAACAGTTGTAACCGCCTATAGTAAGGAACACCCTTTACGGAACTAATCATTCCTAGTATCCCTCCTCTGTAACTTTTCAAGTACTTCCTTATCCTTAGCAAAATATGGGTTCCAAGCCTGCACAGCATACTCCAGATTAGGCCTAACCAACTGCTTATAAAGCCTAACTACTTTGTCCTCTTTCAGAAAACTGAAGTTCCTCTTGATCATACGTAAAACCCTATTACCGCTTTTAGCAGCCTCAAGACAATGTTTAGAAGGTTGCAGATATGAGTCAACAAAGACCTCCTGTAACTCCACACCATTAAGATTGTAGGTATACTTTTGGTTACTGCTACCAATATGCATCATCTTGCATTTATCAATATTAAAAAGCAATTGCCATCCCTTAAAAAACCTTATTCAAGTCAGTTTGAAATTTCTCACAATCGCTTTTGGAAGAGACCTCAGAATACAACTTGGTGTCATCAGCAAATTACTTAGCTTAGAAATCCAGGAACACAACAACTACAGACTTCTGCCTATTTAGTGAGCTTGTTACATGTTCAATAAACTCACGAATATTAGTGAGACAAGACCTCTTTTTACTTTAAGCGGTCGGCTTAACTATGGCCGTACCAATATGTAGCGTCAGTTAGCGTTCAGTGTGGTTCAGTGTGTGGAGGTTCACGGTTAAACAATTTCAATCCAAAGTATTAAATAAGTGGGTAATTTGCATGTGACTTAATGTTAAGATTGTCATAGGGGTTTCACTTAGGTATCTCTATCCACCCCCACCAAATAGTTATGTCCCGACATTGAATCTCATTAAAGAGTTGATGGATTATAGCTCATGTGTTACAACCCAAACGTTTCGTGCCGACCCCCTTTTTTCTCCAACAAACCGTAAGACTCTACCAGTGACCGTTATTATTCGGACACCTATCGACCATTCCATACAATCTATTTTCTTAAAGTTTTGCCCAAATGTCGTTGTGAAATAAAATATCATGTAATCATTTAACTATTCAAAAGAGAGCGCTTGCTGGACATCATTCACGAGCCATAAAATATCTCATAATTTTCTTCTCCCTGATCACGGAGATGCAGAAATACTCTTGTAATTATTAACTATTCCCGATTAGGTTAAATGCGGAGTGTAGCCATGTAACTTGAATATTTTAAGGAAGTTCTTAAGTTAGGAAACAAATATGATGAGAGGGGAGGGGGAGTTGTGCATCATTCAATCTTTAATACAGAAACCTTTGATATCATCACCAGCAACCAAATAAACTAAAAAAAAACAGTTCATAGACAAAGTCATTGCACAAGGACTTGACATTGCCAACATGTTTTGTATATTTTAGCAGCAACACTACTTTAACAGTACAATGATACTTCAATAAAATTCACAGATAGAAGTAGGATTGAGACTATTTATTACACTGTGTTATTGTCAGTGAGAGCTATATCATATTGTTCTGTTCAAGTAGACCTTTCAGGAAACATATGTTTGTTTGTAGTGTCATTAAAATTGCCATTGTTTAGCAACATATTTATTTCAATCTGTAACTGCTTAATAAAACTACAATTGAAATAGTCTGACAATTCAAGGAAACGGTATAATAGAGATGCTAAGTTTATATCAGATGTCTTAAACATGGTTCACGGGGTAGTTGAACACACAGTTTACATTGAGGTTATCATAGAATTTTCATAAATTTTACTACAAAAGAAACTTGAAGAAAGTAAAGTAACATCTGTCATTGAATTTGCAAAATGTGTTTGCATAAATTAAAACTGTGTGAAAGTAAAAAGTGATGATTTTGCTAAAACAAAATGTTTGCTTATGACTTTCGCTTTTTCCTTGAGTATTTAATTTTTAAATTTAAATAACCTCATAGTGTTTGAGAGAGAAGAAAAACCAAATTCAAATCTGACCAAAGTCTAGTAGTTTTTCAACACTTTGTATCTTGACGGATCCATGTTATTGATTGACATTTACATGCTATTAATTGGTGAAATGGTAAGCACAAATTCACTAATATTATTCAGAAAGCGGCTCCAAAAGCTCCACCTACAAACGTGTATTCCACACAAACATTAGTAGCGGTTACAATATCTTGCTTTACAAATTTGTAAGATATGTAATTAAGACGTTGGAATGATTTGTTAATGTGTTCTTGAAATCAGAGAGTGTGAAACTGGAAAATCATATTATCTCACGCATTCACAAACATTAACAAACTACTCTTAAATTGGAAGTACATGGCAGCTTTTTCTTGCCCCGGTATGATTAATGTCAATCATATCAGTGGTTTGAAAACATGACATGAACTGAATTTCGTTATCTAACTGTGATATTAGTCGCACCCAGTTTGGGCAAAATAATGTTCAATATAAAAATGCCAACATCTTCAGAATAATGAACCACAAGAATAATGGAAATTATTTGAATCGCTTCTCGACATTTTGGCTAAGATAGTGTGCATTATCTGATCATTGAGACAGACAGTACACGTTAGATTGCTCGCAAATCAATTGGTCTTTAAATGGAGTCCGTTAATCGATTACCCAAATATGCAGCCGTTTCTCTCCAACATATAACTAAATGTCAGCATTCGTTTGCATTATTTTTACATTTTTACTACTGCAACAGAGCTTTTATATAAAATTAAAATATTTGTAATTGACTATTTCAAAGCAAAGGGATGATACACACCGTACAGTGACCATATAACAGTAATGATGCACGGAAACGAATTCAAAGATCAGTTGCAGTGCCGTCATGATACATACAGTTGTAAGAAGAGTGGAAGGCATCAACAAATTCTGAGTGACCATAGCTTTAAAATGAGAAATTGAGAACAGGTAACAGTACGAAAAACCTTCATTAAGATATCTTTATCTTTAAATAGAATAAGTGACTTAAATCTAAACATTAGCCCAGCTCTATTGATTGTGTAAGTCTTTTCAAGGAACAATTGTCTAACATATAATATCAAACGCCAACTTGACTGAAGTGCGTTTCATTCATTTTACACTTTTTCGTCAGAATCTTGTTGATATTATTGCTTACTAATGAAAAGTTACGAAGATATCGAGCTGTTATAATAGATAAGTACATGATTAAAACAGGTTATTCGTGTGATAAAGGTATTTTGTATAACACATTGAACTGTATTAAACGAATGTACGCACTGGCATATCATTGGAAATTGGTCATGATATCATATAGTTTGTCTTTCACGCATTCAAATGATGGTCTTTTGGAAACCGCTATTCCCCAGAAAGAAAGCATGATGCTGTCGCTAAAACAAAGTTTAATTAAACGACAATTGTTTGCTTGCACTACGGTTGCGTAAAAAATAGTGTAATTAGTCAATAGACATAATCTGACGGCGAAAAGCTCTTTCGTAAGTTCTCATCAACAATACAAACGTATGTCTGTGGTATTATAATCTACTTTACGCACCATTTTAGCATTAAAACATACAAACTATACTACTGTTTTATCATATATTCGGCATATCTATTGTAATTTAAGGTTAACCACCACAGAAATAAACCAAACTTTCCTCTCACATTCGTAAGAATTGAGCTATTGCCTGACAGTGCATGCGATGAAAACGAAAATGTGTACCACACTTTTTAAATAACCAAAAACGCCTGAATTAATTGCTAAGGAAGTTTCACTTGCTAATCATCATTCGTATTAAAACATAAAGAGAAGTAAGGTATTTTATTTTATGGCATTTTTGTTATATAGAAATAAGTTATTGACTCACATTCCGCCTGGACAGGTCGTTGTTTGAAGGGGAAGTTCTGATGAAAGCTTACTGAAGTATCGATAGGGAATTCCCTAAGGACAGCGAAATTTATATTGAAAGTAAAATATAACTCTGGTAACATAATATAATTTTTAACGTAACAAGAGTGTCAACAGTAATTAATTAAATAGCTCTAGTTAGAATAACTCTTGATATTAACACTGCCGTGATATGGAGCAAAGATATCTGTCTCAAAACAAATCACGTTTACATTTTACGCGATCAACGCCAGTACAAAAGATTTGGCATTTCAAAACTGAGCTAGAACGAGGAACACATTCAACATTTATGTCCTCTACAAGGTGGAAAGGCAGTAGCTATGTCTTATATAACAAATTTCCTACCGGGAGAGAACATTTTCCCAGAGGAGCACACCTAAGGACCAAATGTCCGACTTGTCTGAATACAGATCAAAGAGTAAAGTTTCATGTGCCAGCCAAGTGCTTATAGCATTTTCCTATAAATGGATGTAAAATAAAAAGCGATCCAACTATTATTGAAGTGAACCCTTACAAATGTGATTCCATACGTGCAACACAAAGAAGAGTAAAACCAGATGGCTTGAAAAACATAAAACGGTGTTACAACCCACCGGACGGATACGTTGGTCCTGAGAACAGATATAAAATATGGAGAAGAAAAATCATAAGTACGAGTCCATGAAACCTCAGACAATCAATAGTTAAGATTAAAAACCTCATTACAAAGTAGGTCTATGAAACAACTGAAATATCTCATGAATAGTAAATTATATGACACATGGTAACTAACGCAGGAATCACACCTTCAAGGAATCATATCATAAACACTTTAGAATTAACCAAGTAGTGGAGGAAACACTTAAGCTATGGCACGTCTCCCTTTAAACAACCACAATTAAATTCTAAAAAAAAATCAACACAACTATGACATCTTAAGGTAAACAACTGAAAATGCAGGTAAATAACCTCCGAGGAGTTCATAGAGGACATACTATGACATCGTTACAT
The DNA here is from genome assembly GCA_020650975.1 of Apostichopus californicus. Taxonomy (NCBI): domain Eukaryota; kingdom Metazoa; phylum Echinodermata; class Holothuroidea; order Aspidochirotida; family Stichopodidae; genus Apostichopus; species Apostichopus californicus. The sequence continues at coordinate 13,165 of JAIPMN010172146.1, forward strand.
TATTAAAGATATTCAGGAAAATATTCAGCAAAAGAATTATGTATTGAACCAATAATCTTAACGGTGCACGGGCGCAGCCAGTTTGAATACAATATAAAATGCATACAATTCTAACAATAATTGGGGCCGCCATCTACTAGGTGGTGCTCTTTCACAATGATTTAGCATGTTATTACTACATACTCAGTGTAAGGCTTTTACAAACAGGCTTACAATGAATATACTTTAAACTTAAAGAACTAGCAAATAAGTCATAAACGTCATAATTCTAGCACGTGCTAAGGAATCTGAGAGTAATTTAGAGAACAATAATTTAAGTATTTAATTTAACATAATGCGTACAAACTCTTTGTAAGAGATCGTTTACAATTAATTTACACAGTAAGTATACAACACAAAAAGTAACGTTGCAAATACTAGCCTAACGAACACACATTAATTAAAATATGGCCCTAGTGCACGTAAAAGAAATAGACATTGGACACTTCAAAGTAAATGTTATTAAATATCTTTATAGCTGTCACATCTAATGTCGATTGTTACTAGTTCAAAAATGAATATATACACTTGCTTTTCATAAGTAACAGTTAAAACACGAAAACATCATTGAAATTTTGGAGAACATTGCCTATGAATCATATTAAAATATAAGTTGTGTACCTTCATTGCCTTTGACGTGAAGTACTTTCACCACGTTTTCATGTTCTGTTAGTATGACTAGGTTCTTCGCCAGGGCATGGAATGTTAATAGCTGAGAAATCGTCGCAGTTTCTGCAAAGTGATACAGTTCATATAAAATAATCTCGGTGATTATGACTATATGCAACTAAATTTATATGCAAGGTGTTTTGGCAATGTGCAGCTCGTGTCACTGCTAATGAGAATACTAAATGTGAACAGATCTACTGAAAAAATAGACAGGTTGTATAAAAACATACGTACCCGTTATGGACTGCACTTATTTTACAATGCTAAGCTGCGGCATTTGTGCTGGGAGAAGTCGAATGGTTTTAAGCTTACATTTCTCGTTGGAATACTATGTGATTAACATATTAGGCTCTATTTGGAGTTTCCGCCATCGAGATACCGTCTCAGATGAGAAACCGTGGACACTTGGACCCCACCTTACTATAAGCGGTTAGGGTTCGAAGCCAAGGTTTCCCAAATTCCATAACTCATTTCTTCTGTCACCGCCATTATCCACTTGATCTTACAACCACTGTTTTAAGCCAGTAACATGTACATCAGAATCGGGTATTTTAAGGTCGACTTACCTACGATGCAATTCATCTCGTTTCTCTGTGACATTGGTACGTATGTGAACACTGTTAGCTTCTAATGGCACGGTAATATGATGTTTAAGGATAATTTCAAATGCCCGAAAGGAAGCACCGGTCTTGAAGCGAGTGTTGACATCACAAATTAGTTATATTATATACATATAATTAAATTATTGTAACTAATTTGTGATGTCAACACTCGCTTCAAGACCGGTGCTTCCTTTCGGGCATTTGAAATTATCCTTAAACATCATATTACCGTGCCATTAGAAGCTAACAGTGTTCACATACGTACCAATGTTTTTTAGGCAAGCCAATCCAAATTTATGAAATTAATATAAATACTGTAGCGCCCCCAACAGGGTTGTAACTAGCCGAGCGGCTGTGGGTTCGATAGGATCGCTGTCGGCCACCCTATGTCAGGATGAATGTGGGGCAACTACAAGTTAACACAACCTGAACCAATAAAACACGAACAAATAAATTGAATTATATGCTACCAATACATTTATTACAAAACCGGTGCCCACCTTGGGCAGGTGTCTATAAAACCAAATTAAATAATACTTTAGGTCATCGCAGTGACCTCCAATAATAATGAAGCAAGGTGATGAATTAATACTTCACCTATATTTAATTAATAACATTACTAATCCACATAAATCTCAGCTTATAATTTACATAAATAATAATAAGAAGTACCTGCGAAGTCTGTGGCGAAACGAATAATTACGAGTCCTAAATCTACAATACGTAGGCGTTGCCTCGGGGAAACTTCAACCCAAATAAAAAAATAACCACGCAGGGTGCGGCGATAATATCGTCCGACGCAAACACCCTGTTCCCAACCTTTTAATGAGTTTAGAGTGATAACTAAAAGGGATTCAGACTAGCGGGGAAATACGCCGACAATATCATCAGAAAAATTGACTCGGACTTGCCTATAAAAGAACTATAAAAGAACATTAAACTTACTGAATGAACTGGCCAACGGACCTTGAATGCAAAACAGGGACGTCATTCTACCGAAGTATGGCGTTCGATGCATTCAAGGCTGAATGGTTGCATGGTCCGTGATCTTGCCTGGAGAATTGCACACGGTGCCTTGGTGACCAATCTAAAATGGTATCATTGGCGATTGGGTGATGGACTGTGCCCAAGGACCGGCTGTGATAGCTTAGAGAGTACTGCCCATGTTTTTTGGCATTGTTCCTTTGTTTTAAGCTTGTGGGAGTGGTTTCATACCTAGACCGACCGTTTAAAGGGAGACCGTTCCTGGTCGGTAGGACAGGGTTTTGTTTTATATGGGGTAGATCCTCTAGTGTGTTCTGTTGCTGTGTTGCACCGTATTATTTGTGTTTGTTCTATTGTGAAATTTTTTTTTGGAGGAATAGATGTGATATGGTTTTTAGGGGGAAAGTTGGCAGGCAGTCCTGGAGGCGGTGAATTGTGACATTCGCCTTCAGGGGCTGCCTTTTTTGGACGGTGGTGTGCTGGGGAGGGGTGTTTCGTTTCGCTGCGTGCTGGTCGTCCTTTTGTGGTTTTTTGAATGTTTGAGTGGGTGGTTGGAGGTTTGTCTCTGCCGGTCGGTGGGCGTAGTCCCTAACCGAAATCCCAGATATGGGCCAGATATAAAAATCCAGATCTGGCCCAGATCTGGAATTTCAATCTGGGCCAGATCTGGAATTTATAACTGACCAGATAAAAAATTGGGCAGATATAACTTGATATAAAATAAAGTTTTATATGGTTGATATAAAGAAATCCAGATATTCCATTAATATCTGGCCATATAAATCAGCATATTTGGAATAGCTGTATGTAAGCGGGTTATGTCGATCAAATAGGAAATAAGTGGCCAAAACTGGACTAGCATTGAGAGTAACTTTCCAGCTTGATCAGGTATCTCTGTTCTGGTACGTAGATCCGTACAGAGAGCAAGACACACGCAAAATATAAACACATAACTCAACTGGATTGGAATATAGTAGAAATATGTAATGTGCATGCACATTACACATTTTTACTATACCTTACCAAAACATTTGCAAACTGATATTTCATACATGTACATTCAAATTTTGGGCCCAGGTAAATCAGATTACTTACTTAAATAACTGTCATTGCGCGGGACCACTAGTACACTTAAAAATATCAATAATTAAATTGAAGGTTGAGTTCTTTATACTTCTGTGGTCCTGTAGATGTTGATACTAAATTGCGTTGTGCTATTCTTTTATTTAATATATTTGCTTTAATAATTATGTTCCAGGAGGGCGATATATGTTCCATTCAGTATCGAAGTTTAGTCCCAAAATATGTTCCTTGTTTCCATCCGTTCCAAAAAATTTCTTCCTTCACTTCTGACTGTTCAGTTCACTATAGAATCCTTTGCCAATGTCCTGACATCAATAGGTTATTATTTACGAATCTCCATCACCTTTTCTTGATGTACCTTTCTATTAAAATTCCTTCTGCTCTACTCCTACCATGTGTACACCGCCTTTCCTATCTCACTCCCAGAGTAACAAAACACATCTATGTCCTTTATTCAAAAGCAGGCTTCACACTTAATTATCCTCTGAGTCATCCTTTTCCAGCTAAGATCCTGTGGTTGCCTAGCAACCCATATAGAACAAGTAGCTAGTCAAAGTTATCCCCACCCCTCCCTTTGATTTAGTGTGGACTGTAAGTGCTTTTACCATTGAAATATATATGCATGTGTAGTACCACAATATAGAGAAATGTAAATCTCTATGAAAATACACTATGTAAGAGCATACAGTCTTACATGTATATCCACCTATATCTGGCTTTATATGGCCAGATAAAACTTGATCTGCATATCTGGAATGATTCTTTATCCAGTTACATCTGGCTTCATATGGCCAGATAAAACTTGATATGCATATCTGGATTGACTCTATATACAGTTATATCTGGCTTTATATGGCCAGATAAAACTTGATCTGCATATCTGGATTGACTCTATATCCAGTTATATCTGGCTTTATGTGGCCAGATAAAACTTGATATGCATATCTGGATTGACTCTATATACAGTTATATCTGGCTTTATATGGCCAGATAAAACTTGATCTGCATATCTGGATTGACTCTATAT
>JAIPMN010172175.1:0-11519 GCA_020650975.1 Apostichopus californicus
ATATGTGTGTGTGTGTGTGTTTATATATTCATTAAGCTGGCAATCTTACGTACAAAGGACAGAATAAAACACAAGAAAACTAAGCTCGTCTCAAAGTGTCGATATAGTTACAGACCATCAAGTCGTGCTAGGAAGAAATAATGTTACATATTTTTTTTTTTGCGTCCAGTTCGCCGCACAGTGAGCTAATACGCTAATATTTTGTTGCCTTATTCATATCAATTAAGTTAAAAACATGTTGATAATATCATACAGATATCAACACTTTGTTGTGTTTATCCAAGTTCATAAGGGCAGCCAATGTTCAGTACTCTCTTAGATCAATCACTTAAACTGTCACTGGTGAACATTAATGATAGACGGGCTAGATTAACGAAGCTAAAGATTTTCCTCAGCCTTCTTCTCAGCCTGCTCCTCAGATTTCTCCTAAGCCTTCTCCTGGGCCTTCTCCTCAGCGTTCTTCTCAGCCTTCTCCTCCTTTTTCACAAAATAATAATTAACTATCATTTCTAATTAAACAGGTAGAACGTCAAAGGTTTGTACTCTCAGATCTGAATCTGAATTAAAATTAAGGGCCGTTTTCACAATAACAACCCAATCTTAAAAGATAAACATCAACCACAGGTTACAGCCCATATTAATAGTTCTGATCACAAAACTGGTTTACTTTACCTACACATAATTCCCAGTGCCTACCTAATAAAGGGACTCGCTAGAAATATTAACTCAATTCAAGTTCATAATACATGTCAGTATTGTATTAATAATAATAATCAACTGCAATGTCACTGATGGGTGTATGATGGGTTTCAGCTGCTGATCTGTCTTCTGGCAAACTCTATATCTATATATATCCGCCCGATTGTTCTCCTTCAGGAAAAGTGCCACAAAAAAAAAGCCGGAAACATCTTTTTTTGATATGATATCAATCCGGATCTGGGTTTTTGTGGCTTGCATGTTAAAGAGCATGAATAATTGTACATGTGATGCAAATATTGAAGCAATTTTAGACCCCATTATGCCTCCTAGGAGCAGCGTACGATATTGTTTACTGCTGAGGAAAAAGATTTGTTTGCAAGTGACGTAAACTTCAGGCTCCCGTTGCTAAAAAAAATCTGCATGGTCATGATATGGAAAATTGATTATGAATTGCTTGTCAGATATCCAGTGATGGGAAGCGTTTAGCTAGTGAGAACTTCTATCTAGACTTAGAGACCACATTACTGTTGTGATTTAGTGTGTAAGTCAATAGGGCTTAACAGGCGTACACTATATTCATAATTGTTCATAATTGTTCATAATTATCATTGACATAATCATAATTAACACCCTTGCTAGCTTGCTAGCTTCGTAATTCTGGAACTATTTAATTATTCGCCCGCCTTGTCAGGTGATTGCACATGATGTATCTTCACATGTCAATCATCACCGAAATCGGGATTTGGAATATGTTAATGAGCTAAATCGATGATATGTCTAGGGAGTATCTTTATCTCACAAATTTTCTGTACGCTCCGCGCCAACCTGTGGTGGCGCTCCGCTTAGATAGTGTCAAAGCGCCCCTACAGATCATTCTCGCCCCCCCCCCCCTCTGACCAATACCCCTAGCTCCGCCACTGCTCGAAATGGTGATATCGCGAGCCGCAATTGGTTGCAAAATCGTCGAAAATGTCGCAGTGGACTATATTTTCACTTAGTAATTCTTAGGAAGCAATTACATAGGAATCTTAAATAATTACTGTTTATGAGTAAACTCATAAACAGCCTCCGTATAGTGGTTACTTCAGTCACGTGACCAGTGTCTTTCGTTCAGTTTATCTCAAGTTACAGACCTTCAATAAACCTGGTATTCAGGCAAATAATAGTTACATACATAAACAACAGTATAATATATTTGTGGTAAGTATAATGCTTGTCTCGAAGAATAAATTTTTGCATAGGTTTCATGCACGAAACTGTGGTTCTTTAAGAAACGACTGTTCATTCGGTAGTCTATATACAAACCATAGAATTTCTATGACACAAACACACTGCTCACCGGGAATTCCCCTAACTGGCATCCTACTATTATCATAAGTACAGTAGTACTCTCACTGTACTGTCGTCGCAGTTACACTGCTCGGTGCTTGCTTTCTGGTTGATCTACATTCTGCTTCGGGCAAGAATCGAGACCAAAATAACGTAAATTTCAATGTTTCCGATCTTGTCCCATGATATGTTGTCAGTAAATGATGTAGGGTCTAGGCAGTAGGTCATAATCAATCAGTTATACTTTAGTAATCGTAGGCTTATAATGATCCCGTTAGAACTTTAGGGCTAGGCTAGTCCATAAACTGGGCTGTGTGTTACGGTATGTTGCACAATCCTGCATAGATGTGAACGTCCATTGACCGTAACACACAAGTCTTGTTCATTGACTAGGCTAACCCCAGTCCCGCTAGAAGTAGCCCATATTAGGGCCATAGAACTTGTTGTTTATATAATTATACTGCCTAGCCGCCCTAGTCACTTACCATGACTGTCCGGTACGGTTTTGAAACCTCCACAACGCTTTCGAGACGTTTCGCTCAACTGTCATTTCACCCAACTTACACCATTTCGCCCAACCTGTTTGGACGTTTCGCCCAACCGGCTTGGATGTTTCTCCCAAACGCTTGGATGTTTCATAGCCTAAGTAGGCAACACTTAAAGTTCAGTTGTTACTACACTGCAGTCGTAAACTACACTGTAAAGTGTACACAGCTGCTAGTGAGTCTTGCAAATGAGGCTGCATGATTTCACCAGCTCCCTGGTTTGACTATCGCACACAAATAGATAGCCAAGTTATAATCCACAAGCCAATAAAGCTGCTTCTACATCAGTAGTCTCTTAGGATTATGAATGTACTGCCCGCCATGCCTTTTTAGTTGGCAAGTGGTTTGTCATCTGCTCACAATTATCAGTAAATCTGGACCACAGTCAACTGGATTCAAACCACGGTGACCTTGGAAGCTGAAGATCGAGTCCTGTCGTAGCAACCGGATGAACTTTACTTCCAAAGTACCTAATTACCTTTACATTGAATCATCCCCATGGCCTGTTACGGTCCTGTATACAAAAAGTAACCACTTCCGGTATTTATTGCGGAGATCATATCCGCTCTGACATCATCACAGAAGGCAATGGGTCTCGGCCTTGGTCCATTTAAAACTTCTGTGATGACGTCATCCCACTTATCATTCGGCAATAGAGACCCCTTTATCTAATCATTATTCCCTAAATATAGACTCGCATAGGATATTTCCTACACTACCAGCCTCCTCTTCAGTCTTCAACCTTGAAAACAGACTCATAAACAGAGTGGTTGCGTTTTTGCAACCACATTTCCTAGTTTGTTGTATTGTTATTCACTGGACCCTGGATATAGTAAGCCTAGATCCCTATACCGGCTACAGCTGTCTTTTAAGATGCGATATGACAAAAACCCATATTTTGCTAAGGATAAGGAAGTACTCGAGAATGTCCAGAGGAGGGCTGCTAGGGTGATTAGTTCCTTAAAGGGTGTTCCTTATTAGCTCAACTAGTTGAGCTTTCGTCATTGCAATGCGTCTGTGTGTCAACAGTTGTTGAAAGGCCACTGTGCGCATGCTGTTTGGTCGTTTCTTGTCAAACTTTGTGAGGTAATGATGCATATTAACAGGTTGATACTCATGCTAGCAAAAAGTTGATAAAAAGTCATTTGCGGTCAAAGGGAGATCAAACAATGAATTCACGCAAAAGCCTACTCCTTCTAGGGTAAATGTTTGATTTTTATCAAACGTGGTCAGAATGTACAGTTAGTGCTTGGTCATAAAACTTGTTCTTACTTTTGATGTCAAAGGTCAGCTGAGGTCAAAACGTGAAATTCATATCAAAGCCTTTTCCTCTGCCAGTTTTTGTGTTAATATTGTGACTTTATTTGGCCATGGGGATCATCAGTTAATGGGCCACAAAAGTGATTCATTTTAATATGGTCAAAGGTCATCTGAGGTCATCTGAATCATATCAAATACTGCCTCAGAAACATTTACAAAAGATGTGGTCAACATCTAGCAGATAGCATCTAGCTGATCCACTTTCTTCAAATCTGATTTGGAAATATGGGTTGAAAAACTTTGATTTATTTCTGAGCTTGGCCTAGTAACTAACCATCACATACTTTCACTGTACTTTTTTCAATGTCTCGTTGACATCACATAGTTTGTAGTTGAACTACTGTGTCATAGGCGCTCTTGTTTTAGGAGGTTATAAACTGTTGAATCTCACCACACTGGAGCTTAGGAGGTTACGTGGGGACTTGATTCAGGTTTTCAAGATTATGTATGGTTTTGACAATTTTTCCTTCACTGATTTTGTCATGTTTCCTAATAGTATCTGTACCAGAGGTCATTGTCTTAAACCCCAGAAGTTACAAAGTAGGATTAATATTAGTGCATAACCTTTTTCTAATAGAGTTGTGAATAAGTGGAACGGTTTGCCTGAGAAACTGGTGCTTGCAAGCAGTGTGAATGGGTTTGAAATGCTTTCAAGGACAAGCACTTTAAGCATTGTAATCGGGTCTGAGTGTTTGTGTATTCAGTTTTTTTTTTCTCCAATAGGGTCCTTGATGGGGACTTGAGTGTCCCTCCTGATCCCTTTTTTCTACTTAACTAATCTAAACTTAGGCTATCTTGACAACATAACGGTAATGTACACTACGTATAGTGCACACTTCCTACAGCTGTTGAGATGATTTCCAAGGTACCCTAAGTTCAACTACTAATGCAAAATCATCAAATGGTTTTGCAGTCACAATGTAAGTGAATTGTTGTACTACTATGAGCCTAGGCTTATCTGCTTTACATAAGTTACACGGACTCACGTCTTACATAAGTTACACATTGCAAAACTTAAACGCGTGGATGTTGAAAATTAAAACTATTTTCAACAATCATTCTTTCAAAGAAAATAGTTGGTCATAATTGGCTCCACCATGCTACATGGGCCTATTATAAGTTTCACATTGCACAACTTAAAAGCGTGGATGTTTAAATTAAAAATATTTTCAACAATTATTCTTTTAAGTAAAACAGTTGGTCATAATTGGCTCCACGGGGCTATTGTAAAATAAGTTTTAATCTTTAAAGGTATGGATTTTATCATTTGTAACATGACCCACTATTTACTTGAATGCAAGCGTGGACTTGTATTATGTTGCCAAATATCCTATCCTAAAATGCCACATTCCTCTTTATTTTTAGGATACTGAAACTGTAAAGGCTCATCTGCGGCAGTACTTTACACACCCTGTGTTTCCTTAGCCTTATTGAGTGACGAAAATCGTTCCTGTTACAAATGGCGAAACATGAGGCATTTGTCGAACGGCATTATAATAGGGTAAGTGAAAAAGAACCAACAACTTAATGTTAGCCGTCATCAGGTAATCTATTACAAATGTAAAGTAAAGATTAATTGATGATATAAATTAAGGTAGAATATGGCTTGTAGTTGTCAAAATAACAAAAATGAAAAGTTTAGAATAATAAGTCAGAATAATTAAATAAGTGTCAAAACCAGAAATTACAACAACAACAACAAATAACCTCCATTCATATTAGAAACAATGTACGATAAAAATCACATTTTGGTAGGTTCTAAAATGAAGGGAAAATCCTACACTTTAGATCTATATGGCCACCCCTTCGCATCGCTAACTTGCATTTAGCACGTTTTGCTATTAGTAAAGACAGTTAACGGTTATGTAAAGTGTGGTATACTTTGTACCCAACAAACCCTGGCGGCCGCACAGAAGTATGAAAAGCTAGCTGAAGTACAACATGTACATGCAGTGTTACACTGTGCATGTGGGCATACCGCATGTTTGTTCATGTTGCTGTAATCTACATGCTGTACAGTATACCCTGGGCCTTTCGGAAACGATTGCAGAAATAATTTTTCACTACCCGTCAGAGAATTCCCGCAACCCAACATGATTAATCATGAACACTGTCATACACTACATAAAATGTCTATACTCTACACTCATTATTGTTACCAGGATTTAAAAGTTAAAACGTCTTAACAATGTTTGTTTCCGCTCAGAAAACCTTTGTCCCTACAGTCCTCCATGAAAACATGAACTTTGAAATAACTCTTCATTAACGCACAATACTATAGTTATAATGACCCCTGACAACGGAAGCATATGGGCATTTCCACGGTAACTCACGTTACATTTTTGATGTTTTCGTCTTTTTTTTGTACCATATATTTTACTAACACTTGAGTTTGATCGATTGCTTCTTCTACAGTAGTTACCACAATGCTGAGGCATACCTCAGCAAAAAAAAAAAAAAAAAAATTTGCTTCATGTAGATTGTATAGGGCAAACCAAGTCGGTAACTCACGTTACATTTCTAAAAGCTCCAAAATTGGAAAACAAATTTATTTAAAAAGTGTCCTCATACTAAATTAACTCTAAGAAAAGTGAAATATGGTAGTTATACCTTACCTACTAGTAAACATATAGGTTGCCAAAAAAATCCTATATCATTGTCCAGTTGCATAAAAATGATGCAAGACTGGGTAACTCACGTTATGGTAACTCACGTTACAATTTGTCCACGCATAACAGTTCATAAAAAATAAGTTGCTGACACAATTCAATCTTATTAATTCTTATGTTACAGTTTCAAGCCTTAATAAAATTACTTCTTGTGATCACTTTGTAACACAATGTAACTGTTAATAACTTATTTACAATTGCAAATACTGTAGGAATCACTACAGTGCTCCATATCATTCAACATTAAAGCCAATGAACACTGGCGGAAATGGCCAAAACAATTGACATCAATGACAAAATTTGTGTGACATTGCAAGTGGCGAGGTTCAAGAGGCCCTGTGATAGTATAGAGTAATATTTCATGTTGGATGTATCTATATGGTTATGAGTTACTATGAGAATGGGGTCTTTTACTGTCTAACAGCGTTAGCAGCCCCCGTTTTCTTATGTCTGGCCTAGCTTTAATGTACAAAATCAAACTTCCCTTTAATGTATGAAAGGGTTAAATTGTAGCACATTAACACGCATATTAACTAGTGTTTGCCCACCTGACGTGATACTACCTGGTTCCTAACTTATTACCGAATCCTATGCAAAGTGTGACCTTTTTTTTTCTTTGCATAACCGATGGTTAGGCAAGATTTTCCCATTAACTTAGTAGTGATGTTAATTATATGAATTTATTAACAAGTTAATGAAAGAAAAAAAAAGCAAATAGAAATTATTGAGGAAGGTTTTATACCTTATCTTACACCTATTTGAACATGAAAACATTGTCAGTGGAGAATATAATTCGTTTAGTATAGCATCCAATGTGTAGTTTCTTGAAAACTTGCTAACTTGCTTCATATCCCTAGGTGTAAAACTGAAATGGGTAAAAGGCGCTTTGAATATTGCGGCCCCTATATTTGGAACTTGCATCCCTTAGACACTCATGGTTACAGATCTAGCTAATTTTAAATCTAGCCTAAAGCGCAATTGAGTATTTTTTATAACTGGTGCTTTATAAGTGGTCTGCTATTCTATACTATACTATACATACGTAAAGTAACATAATAGTCCCTGGGCATATATTAGTAACATTACTGCACACAATGTGTGTGATATGCCACGTCAGGCAACTCCAGTTGTATTTTTTGGTGCTTCCATTGGACAGCCAAACAATCCTTCGGACAAGCAAATATGAAGGCAAGGTTGTCCGAAGGACAACCTTCAAATTTTCATAAAATTGAGCCGTGTACACTTACATAGCATTTCAAGAAAAATTCCATAAAAAGACCACGAAAGGAGCTCTGAATCTTGCTATGTACAACAAAATGTCCTGCTTTTGTAGACATTGTATTAGTACTGTAACTACTAACCCTAAATTTCAGACATTCCTTAAACCATTCCATCTCATTCCATTCTTAACTTCATTCTAGCTAAGACATGCCAGTAACCTTATTCTATGCTCACCTCATTTCACTAACAATTATATTTTTTATCCATATATTTCAATGAGTTTCTGTTTACATTCAGTCTCAGGTGTCTATTTTTAAAGTTCCTAGATGATTTTGAAAAAGATGAAAGCATATCATAGTTTGCCACATTGCTGCAAGACTTCATTTTATTCACTGATTGGTTCGACCACAGTATCAGAACAAACACCTCACCAAGTCGGCAATTTTAAGTGTCACTACGTTATCACCTTTTAACGACCTTCGGCCCAAGTGTGAAACGTTTGGTAAGTTACTCCAAAGACTGTTTTTCCTACAGTGCAATGTTTCATCTGCATTCTGCATTGTGTCATAGCTTTGTGTCGCTGTGATTAAGACATGGAATATTCAGACATAATTGGATATCCTTCAATCTGACTAAGAGATCAGTTTGTTTGCTTCACCTTTATGAGTTATTAACCGTTTAATCCCACAGCAGACAATGACATGCCATGCCAATGACATGCCCATAAAATGTTCTTCATATCACAAAAGTTGCTCATCCATTGGGTGCCAATTTGGTGTGTACTAAAGGAACAGGATATTATTTTCAGTCGCCTAATTGTTCACCTAATAGTCAAGTGTGTAACTCCAGATACAGTATGTAACATCTTCAACACAAACTAGAGATTATTTTGCATTAGTTAGTGATCTATCATTAAATCCATGTACACATATGTAATATTGTGTCTCGACAGTTTAATGTAGTGCGTTTCTTTTTCAAATGCCTATCACAAAGTTTTCTCACTTTCAGGTGCCGTTTTAGTGTGTTCAAAAGGAACGTTATATTCTTGTTCAATTACCCGTTGTTCCTTCAACGGTCAAGTGTTTATTTTTCAGATTTTTGTATACACATTCAACAGAAACGGCTGCTTTTAAATCTACTTGTTACATTTGGTTGCCAAGTAACATCGACAAAACAACAACATATACTGCATATTCCTCAGAATGTAGATTTCTATGGATGTTTTAGCTAAGACCTTAAGACATCAGCTATTTTGTTCATCAAATCAAAGTTATCGCCATTTTAATAAATGATTTATCATCATCAAAGAATGCAGTTGCACGACTATTTTAAATTTTGCTTGAGAGAATATATGCCTAATACGTAATACTGTTATTCAGCAGTAAAATTATTACCTAAAATCTATGTCAAAACTTGACACAAACTCAGTCATCATCAACACTTTTCTTTTACTTGTTTGATGAGTCATAATGCTCAGAGGTTTGCCTCATATGAGGTAACAGGTATGTATGTCAATTATTATTGTTTTTTATTTAAGTTCAATTCGAGCTTATTTTGTTTGTAGTTTTCAGTGACAAAACAATAAAGGATCTGCTTTGCATAGAAGGCACCATACCTGTGAGCTTTCAAGGTACGTATTTAGTATATGTCAGATGCGCTGCAATTTTCATTATTTGAAATATGGTATGTCAGAGTTGGAAATAGATGCATTTCATCTTTAAGAAAAACTTAAAAGTAGACTTTATACTGAGATAGTTTACCATTCCTAGGCTTTTCAGTATCTACTACAAAATCAAAACAGGTTTTCATTTTCACCACTTAAGAGCAGATGGTTGTACTTGCAATGTAATTTCACTCTCCACAAAATGTATTTGATGCCGGTGAAAAAACATGTATCCTTATGTTATAATGTTGTCAAAGTTGTAAAGTTGTCAAAAAGAAAAGCTACAGGCAGCTGCAAATCCTACTCAGCTACGACGAATCAAAAATCAAACAATACGGCTTAACTCTGCATAACTACATTACTTATGATGTGAAACTGAAGTGCCTATAGGTTGCAACTACCCAGTACAAAAGATTACATTGTATGCAGCCCCACCACCCCCCCCCCTCCCCTCGACTCCACCATATTACATTTCACACCGCACCTAAGGTTTTTTATTCCTTAGTTTTTCTTCCAGGAGCAACCAACAACATCCCAATCTTAATATGGCTGTTTGAGACATACCCATTCAATCCACCAATGTGCTACGTACGTCAAACTCAGGTGCTGATGGTCAAACCGTCAAAGCATGTAGATGATAATGGGAGAGTATACCTACCATACCTTAGTGAATGGGAACATGTAAGTATGATTAGTATACTGAGATATGCATAGGTACAGTACTTACCATGCCAAGCTTAATATATACCTACCATACCTTCATGAATGGAAAACCATGTAAGTATGATTAGTATACTTAGATATGCATAGGTACAGTACTTACCATGCCAAGCTTAATATATACCTACCATACCTTCATGAATGGAAAACCATGTAAGTATGATTAGTATACTGAGACATGCATGTGGTACTTACAATGCCACGCTTAATGTATACCTACAGTACCATACCTTCATGAATGGAAACATGTAAGTATGATTAGTATATTGAGACATGCATATAATACTTACCATGCCACACTTAATGTATACCTACCATACCTTCATGAATGGAAAACCATGTAAGTATGATCAGTATATTGAGACATGCATATGGTACTTACCATGCCAAGCTTAATGTATACCTACCATACCTTCATGAATGGAAACATGTAAGTATGATTAGTATACTAAGACATGCATATGGTACTTACCCTGCCAAGCTTAATATATACCTACCATACCTTCATGAATGGAAACATGTAAGTATGATAAGTATACTGAGACATGCATATGGTACTTACCATGCCAAGCTTAATGTATACCTACCATACATTCATGAATGGAAAACCATGTAAGTATGATTAGTATACTAAGACATGCATATAATACTTACCATGCCACACTTAATGTATACCTACCATACCTTCATGAATGGAAAACCATGTAAGTATGATTAGTATACTAAGACATGCATATGGTACTTACCATGCCAAGCTTAATGTATACCTACCATACCTTCATGAATGGAAACATGTAAGTATGATTAGTATACTGAGACATGCATATGGTACTTACCATGCCATACTTAATATATACCTACCATACCTTCATGAATGGAAAACTATGTAAGTATGATAAGTATACTGAGACATGCATATGGTACTTACCATGCCAAGCTTAATGTATACCTACCATACCTTCATGAATTGAAAACCATGTAAGTATGATTAGTATATTGAGACATGCATATAATACTTACCATGCCACGCTTAATGTATACCTACAGTACCATACCTTCATGAATGGAAACATGTAAGTATGATTAGTATACTGAGACATGCATATGGTACTTACCATGCCAAGCCTAATGTATACCTACCATACCTTCATGAATGGAAAACCATGTAAGTATGATCAGTATACTAAGACATGCATATGGTACTTACCATGCCAAGCTTAATGTATACCTACCATACCTTCATGAATGGAAACATGTAAGTATGATTAGTATACTGAGACATGCATATGGTACTTACCATGCCATACTTAATATATACCTACCATACCTTCATGAATGGAAAACTATGTAAGT
>JAIPMN010172176.1:0-12610 GCA_020650975.1 Apostichopus californicus
AAACCATGTAAGTATGATTAGTATATTGAGACATGCATATAATACTTACCATGCCACGCTTAATGTATACCTACAGTACCATACCTTCATGAATGGAAACATGTAAGTATGATTAGTATACTGAGACATGCATATGGTACTTACCATGCCACGCTTAGTGTATACCTACCACACCTTTACAAATGGAAACATGTAAGTACACCAACGTCCAAGCATTGTTACCTAACTTGTATGCTCACCAATACATTTTAGTATGGTAGTATGTGCACACAATGTACTTTTGTCAATTGAATATTCCAGTATTCTTACCTATGAGTTATAGTTATCAGACCATTGTGTTGTATTTGCAATTGATCCTTGTATTTTATACTTTCAAAAATCAATAGTTATAGAAGTATACTTTACCTGTTACAAATATACTTCATCATACAGCATGGTTACCTTGGTAAAAAAACCTCTTTTTACTTTGTCGCCTCTGCAGCCCAGATCTGACTTAATTGGCCTGATACAAGTGATGAAGATCATGTTTGGAGAGAACTCCCCAGTATATTCTCGGCCGGCGAACATTTTCCCAGGCATCCTCCGAATGACTGCACCATATCCAGGTTTTCATCCACCCCCATCGCAGGCTCCAAGACCAGGTTAACCCTCACCTATGGGTGAAGATTTTCTTTTCCAAGTTATTTTGAAACTGACACAGAGCTGTAGTGTGGTTGCATCCCGTAAATTCACTATATTCTCTATCAATGTTCGAGGTATTGCTGAAATTCCTCGCTGGCACTTTTGGATGGTAAAATAAGCAGAATGTGGATGGCAAACAGTTTATGTAGAATATCCATTTAGTATAATAATATATAACACTGGGAAATTAATTCCATAAACATTCCTAGGTTTGAATTCATCTGTTTGTTTCATTTCTTTACATATATAGGTCAGCATTGGGTGAACCTCGATCCAAGTATGGGAAAAACGGTAAGTCGCTCCCAAGACTGTTTTTCCTACAGTGCAATGTTTAATCTGCATTCTGCATTGTGTCATAGCTTTGTGTCGCTGTGATTAAGACATGGAATATTCAGACATAATTGGATATCCTTCAATCTGACTAAGAGAACAGTTTGTTTGCTTCACCTTTGTGAGTTATTAACCATTTAATCCCACAGCAGACAATGACATGCCCATAAAATGTTCTTCATATCACAAAAGTTGCTCATCCATTGGGTGATGTGTACTAAAGGAACAGGATATTATTTTCAGTCGCCTAATTGTTCACCTAATAGTCAAGTGTGTACCTCCAGATACAGTATGTAACATCTTCAACAGAGATTTGAAGGTGACAAGTGACATCAACGAAAACAACAACCTACCGCATATTTTGCATTAGTTAGTGATCTATCATTAAATCCATGTACACATATGTAATATTGTGTCTTGACAGTTTCCTAGAACGTTTACTTTTCAAATGCCTATCACAAAGTTTGCTCACTTTCTGGTGCCATTTCAGTGATATGAATTATTTACTATTTAATGACTTACATACACAACATACGCCAAACATTTACTTCACTCCCTCCCCTCTTACGTGTCTCTCTACACTAACCCACCTTCCTAACATAATATCGCAAGGGAAGCTTGGACAGATGGCATATTTGGTATGCAATTGTACCACATTGAGTACAAGAAGCCTATGGTTGTGGGCGGAGTTCAATGGTCATTTGAGTTGACCAGGGGTCAAATTTTGAAAACCATGTTTTACACAATATTTCAACAAGGAGAGATGTAATATTTAGTATGTTGATGTATCTATCACATTTAGTACAAGAAGCTTGTTGTTGAGGTCAACTGTCATTTCAGGACAGCATCTGTCATTGTGAATGTATTGTTTGTCACATCACACTGCTTTTCACTGTAATACAGTGAAGCATGTTGTACACCCTCACTATACATTTCCTCAGATTTCATGTAGAAAACTACTCATGTTACATCATTGAAACCACAGTGCATTTCTGCATTCTGGTTAGAGGAGGTCAAATGTCATTTGGGGTCACCAGGGGTCAAATTGTGAAAAACCTTGTAGACACGATATCTCAAGAAAGGAAGCTTGCATCAATCTCATATTTCGTGTGAGGAGTACCACTTTAAGTAAAAGAAGCCGATTGTTTTTTGTCGAGGCCAAAGTTCATTTGGGGTCACCAGGGGTCAAATTGTGAAAACCTTGTAAACACAATATCTCAAGAAGGGAAGCTTGGACCATTTCATATTTAGTATGTAGTTGTGACACGTTCAGTACAAGAAGCATATTGTTTCTATGGAGGTCAAAGGTCATTTGGAGTCACCAGATGCCAAGTTGTGGACACCTTGTTTGTCCCACCGACCAGTTCTTCCACCGACCAGCCTATCTATGACATGTGAGTTACGCCTCATAAGAATAGGAGGCTGTTGGCGATTGGAAATAAGCTGATATGTATCCGTAGAAGCGAATCAAGACTCACAGACAAATCTCCATCTATATAGGCTTCAGCATGTCGCTTCGCTGCATCCTTTCGCTACATACTTTGTGTGCAAAAAGGTGTAATCTTTGTACTGTACATACACACTGGCGGATCCAAGGGGGGGCCAACGGGGCCATGCCCCCCCCCCCAAGGTGAGCCAAAAAGTGTTTCCGAACATCCGCTAAATCATATGATTGGAAATTAAAAAAATCGAGAGGAATAGCAGTGGTAGACTAGTCTAAACCTTTTCGTTTTCTGGTTTAACATTAAATGTATGAGCATGAGGATTTACAGTTTATCACCATTTTGCAGATACAGGCTGGTTGTAAGAAATTTATAACCTATGAAAAATAAAATTTCTTGAGAAAGATGATCCCAACTTTGTTTTATAAATATTTTAGAAAATTACACCTGGGAAACACTTTTTTTAGAAGTAAATTAACATCACCATTGCACACTTTTGTCGCATCAAATTGCATCTGGGGGCATTCAGCAATAGAAAATTTTCCAGCACCCCCTCTCCTTAGACCCCTCCCCCATATCACTCTAACGCCACTTTGGCCGATCCCAAACAAAGACCCTGCCAGTGTACATACAGCTGTGCAATTGGACGTTTTCCATCATATTTTGCAATTTTCAAGATTCACTGCCAAATAAAAACTTCAGTTTTGAATGCAGTTACGTTGGGGATATGACCAGGCGCTGTTTATGAAACTTAACAGTCGCCTAGTTAGATTTTTGACTATGACCAATCTCATTGCGAATTAATTGTGTTAAACGTCCTTAGTTTGGCAGTAAGTTCACGAGCTGTGTCTGGATCGACTGTCGATCTCAAGCTGTGTAGTCTCTTCCACCAGCTAGGCCTTAAAAGTAACATTTGACTTTCGTCAGGTTTATGATTATGGGACAACTCGAACAAACCTGGCTACGATTATGGCCAATTTTGTGAAGACTAGGCCAGCAACAGTGGGGTAAAATTGGATTCATTAACACAACAACGTGAAGAATATCAGCCAGAATGCCAATACACTTAAGGTGGCAAAGCATCTAAATTATTTCTTAAGGCATTTTCAACTGGCTATCAGTCATAATTTGCAAAATGTACAACAATTTAAGGAGTTTGAGACAAGTTTGCTGTAATTGCTGCTAGAATTTTTGGAAGATAGATGCTCTTACAACCTCAGATTTTCATTGCGTATATTGCTTTGATTTAGGCAGTGTAATGGAGTAATATGGATATATTTTCGCACACCAATCTGCAGCTAAAAGACAAGATAAATTGGGAAAATGTACGAAGTCGCGCTAATCGAGTAGCAGTTCAAAGTAGCAGTAGCTGCTTTTTATGATTCTGAAACATGTTTTACTTTGTTCATCACTTTCTTTTGGTGGAAAAAGTTTAAATTTTGTACTGCGCAGAAACATTATTTTCCAATGCGCAATTACGTAGCACCATGTATCTGCCCAAGTGCCTAACCTTTGTTCATAGAAAGTTTTGATGTTGTAGATCTGTACTATGGAGGCTTGATCAGCAATCATAGTGCAGAGTGAATTTTGCGTTTCCACAAGTATATTTTTAGTCACGGTCCCCAAATAGTGAGTACTTTTAACAATATTTGTCTAGGCTTGCGAAGAAGCTTGTTGTCTTTGGTAGAGATCAATCTGTATGCTGAATACAAGAAAAGGGTCCATCTCGGTTATCAGCTGCATTTGAGGTTATATACCATTGTATTATGTCATTAAACCAAGGTTGATATAATAAGGATATAATAAGGATCCTCTGTCAATACCCTTTGATACAAGTATTGATAAATGAGTTGGCAAGAAATTGAATCACCACAATGACCTGTTGTAAATTACTTCAAACCCAGCAAGAGAATCCAATTTGTTCAGAAGTGTAATTATTCCGCACTGCATGTTTCATTCAATGCCAAGGTTTTGCATCACAGTCAAATCTTTGCATATTATGTCTGTAACCTATAGGGTATACGGAAAAGTTTGGTTCGGGATACGTTCAGACAAAATTGGTAAAAGTAATTTAGTGTTCTTGAAGGAGGATCATTGAAGGGACTTTCTTTGAATTGCTCAGAAGCAGGGCCAAGGTAAACACCAAGGAAAGTGAAAGATTTGCATGGTTACTTCAAATAACATGGCTAAAGTTGGACCAAAATGGGAGCTCACTAAGTTTGGTGCAAGTTTGCCACAATATTTTCCTGGAAGTTTTTATTGCATAAATTATTTAGATACATGGAACTGTGTTTATTTAAATATGACTAAATCTCTTGGGTGGAAGATAATCTTTAACCATGTTTGCATCTTATATGTTTGTGTCAGTTTCAAAGAATGCAAATAAATGATCAATTAAAGGCAGTTGAAGACAAAAGGCAGGAACTCTCTAAGAAACTAACCGAGTCAGAGGAACAAAGACAACATCTCACTGGAAGACTAAAGACAACAGAGGAGGAAAGACAACACTTAAGAGATATATTGCATACAACTGAGAACAAACTGAAGACATTGAAGGATGAGAAGGAAGAAATACTTCAGCAGCAGAAAGAGGTTAGACTTCACATTGCATGTGATTATAGATAACTGATGACCAAGTTACCTGACTTGAGTCATGAGAAAGTTAGTCACCCTGGACAAAACAACTATCCTTTTGCTTGATTGGTAGTGTACAGTGACTTTGTAACTTACCATTATCAGACACAACATGTATTTTCAGATATTAGGGATAGTTTATGATGTCCAACAGTAGAGATCAAATTTTGAACATATTCACAGCTATTGTCTCAAGAATATTACACAAGCATGATATTGAGTTGAATTATTGTGAACATGTGATTTTCTCTGAGCCAGGTAGTCATTCTCCACTAGTCACACCCCCAAGTAAAGTTCAAAAGGTGATAATTTCAGCCTGCCTGAAAATAGGTGTGAAGGAACTTGTCAACTTGAATAAAGACTACTCCACTGTTGGTATATATTTTAATTGGTGGCAAGTAACCACTGGCAGTTGCATCCTTCTTGTCTCATTCACTGTGTTGTTTACATGACAGGAGCTGGAAGAGGCTAAATCAAGTCTGAGAGCTACAAAAGATATACTTGTGAAGTTACAACTGGAATATGCCAAAGAATCCATGGCTTTACAAGAGGTCCTGAAGCAGACCAAGGGAAACTTGAATCAGCAAGCATTGGTAAGTATGATATGAATATAGGTTAGAGTGTATCTGTAGGCAGTATACCATCAGTAGCAAAAGAAGTGTGTGTTTGTAAAGTTAGCAAAATATTGTGACGAGAGCATTACTGTGTTGAAGTTATGATCAATGTTCCACTGCTAAAAGTGTTCCAAGGTAACATCTTGAGCTTGACAGAAATAGTTCTTAAATTCAAGCTACATTGACTACAAGTAGTGTGAAGTGAGTAATGAGTACATTCACCTATTCTAAACTCAGTTGCTTCTATCAGCTAAAGACTTAATTGGTGTAAATTGACAGGTGACAGAAAGGAAAACTGAGGTTCTTTTTTCAATGTGTCAGTACTTTAAATAAGATATCTTTCATATGCTGTTTATATACAGGCTCCATCCGCTACTGTAACGGAGGAAGAAACCGTACTTGAAGAACATGAAACTCTTGACATATCACATGAATCAACATTGGCAGGTAGGATCACAATGAAAAGATAATTACTGCTGCTTGTGGTAAATTTCCAGGCATTATGTTTGCGTATGTAAGTTTGTTTTTCATGAAATAGTTCTACATGCAGATCTTCAAAGCTGCCAGGGGAGATGTAGGGTGGGTGGGGGTGGGGTGGTGACTTGAGTTAATTTATGAAGTGTAGGATGGATTGTCAAACTGTCAATTATGTTAAGGCATTAAAGGTAAAGTGAGCTTTGCAGAGGTGTAAAAATATCAAGGAGTATCATGGATGCAGGTTAAATCTGTTTGATTCCTTGCCAAAAGCAGAAGAAATAATGCGACGGTGATGTCGTGTTTATGTTGTGTCTGTGTGACCCTTGGGGTACATTTCATTTTTAGTATGTAGGTTCCCTTAGGTAAAACTGGTTTGGGGTTGTTGTTGGTATTTGTAAAATGTCATTTAAGGTCAGCACATGTTCGCACAATATCGCAAAAAGTGAAAATTGCAGGATGTTCAAACTGGTGGGTAACTTGCTGTTGGTGAGCAGGCGATCTGTAGTGTTTTCGTGACTGTCAAAGGTCCTTTGAGGTCAACAGAGGGCAAAATAGTGTGGCAAACTTGTAAACATGTTAAGTCACAGAAGGTAGCATGTTCAATTCTTATACTGGCTTTTGGATATCCTGTAATTAGTTCATCAAATCCTGTTGTTTGTGGTAGAGGTGAAAGGTCATTTGGAATCAGGAGAGGGCAAATGTGAATATATCAAAAGAGCTATATCTCCAGATCTACAAAACGAGAGGAACTCATATATGCATGGTGTGATATTCTAGTTTATCGAAAAGTTTGTACATAATTTAATGTACGTCACTATAGTTGGATAATTGTTTTTTAAGTCAAGTGAGACTTCTACTTTACTTCAAGTCAATGGTCTAGCAGAGTAACAGACAAATAGACGCACCCAATGACACATCTATGTATCTGTTGTACTTCTGAACAAATTTATAGCAATTTAACTATAAAGGTCATTTGGGAGCCGATCATAGACACATTTAAGCAGCAGGCTAGACAAGATTGAGTATGCAAATAAGAAGATGTTTAATAAATAAACACAACAATGGAGATTCATGTAATGTGCTCCGCGGTAGCAATTAACTTTCGTACTTCGCCTTGCATTTATGTATCCCTTCTACAACTAATGTCATCATCGGATAACTGCCACAATCCTGGAAAGTAAAATTAACATACCCAGAATTTTAGCTAAGTGATTCACGTATCAATGTTTACTGCAAGTTTTCAATTGCAAATTTGCTAGCTGAAAAAGATTGAACTGCAGATGAGACACATATAGCATATCAGGACTGTACCTCCATAGTGCACATTGACATAAGTAGCAGACGACAGGTTTCGCTGTTTCTTAGCAACACATATCTAATTGCCTTACATGCACTCACAAATACAGATCAAGCATTTTCTGACACAAAGAAAATATCAACAGTACCGTAAATGTATATTATAGTGGCGTTCTGTTGGTTAAGAAACTCCTACAATTTCAAACTGGCAAAGTGTATGTTGAAGTGTTTAATAACATGCATGTTTAGGAGCAACAGGAGCACATCACAAGACCCTGCATGGTTTGTATGTTTTTCTTAGTGTACAGTATATGGTGACGTCTAGATTTATATATATGTTGCTGGGTCAAAAAACAAATAACATCAGGCACATCACCACATCCAATGTCTTTCTTGTGAAATATTGTAGAAAATAAAAGCCTTACCTAATTCCTCTTTATAATGTTTCTACATTCCTGTCATCAAGTGAGGTAGATCACACCCTCATAAAACCTAAAGAGTACAAATTATGATTTTGAATAATTTTAATATCATCTAAAGACCGTTGCTATGTTTTCGAACAATGACCGTTAAAGTTGCTATGATACGATCCATTTGATATTTTGACATTTCGACAACTGCTGACCCCAAATGACCTTTGACATCCACCCAAAACGATAGGGTTATTGTACACACTAAAAGACACATACACATTATGAGCTATGAGATATAACCTTATATATCTTAGGATATCATGTTTACAACGTTTGTGTTTATAAGGCTTTACAGAGTGTGACATATGACCTCCACCAAAAAAAAAATGGTTCTTTTACTCATTATAGGGAAGCCACATGTAAAACATTAGAACCAATAGTTTCCAATCTGGAGATATCTTGTTTACAAGGATTTCAAGTTTTGACCTCTAGTGACCTTATATGAACTCTTACCTAGATCAAATTGTGTAGAAATCTTACATTACATAAGGCTATCCTGCCATGGATAGTATCTCCTTTGATGTTCAGGTCCTGGAGCGTTTTGAGATTTCCACAGTTTTCCTTCTGCTGACCTTTGACCTTCACCCAAAACAAAAGCATAATTGTATTAATTATGGGGAAGCAACATGCCAAGTACGATAACTGCAGAGGTTAACCATCTTGAGATATCATGTTTACAAGCTGGGGCGTCAAATACACGCACGCACACACATAGCATACTTGCCTGACAACGGCAAGTAACCAAAACAATTTAAATTCATTCAGATTCCAATATTCCGATATTTAACTGATTTAAAAGAAATGTATTTTGTTATTTTATATTAATACATTGAAATCAATCTAAAGTTCCATTGATAAATAGGACAATGTGATCTCATCCATTATTTACTAATCGGTTTTATCTATGATTTTGTTGTGTTGACTGGGATCCATAACTGTATTTTTATTACTGTTATTTACATTTCAGCTGAATTCGGCAGATTAATAGTCGATGTTGCCGATCATCTTACTCTAGACAGCACTCTGAAATTAGCAACTCTGTTTGTTCTACCACCGGCAGAAACAGATATGCTACGTCGAGTTTCTCTGGTGGAGACGCCAGGAATCACTCTGATTAACTTCATGAGGTCACGAAACATCATCAACATGTATGATGTCACTAACCTACAAAAGGGTTTGGTTTATATTCAGCTAAACCGAACAAATGAAAATCTCTTAGCTCCATATCAGTCTAAAGTTGAGCCCTTTCAGTGTGAAGAAAACCAATCACCACAACTGCTTGACTGGCCTGGTAAGAACAAATAAAATGATGCAATCAGATACACAAAACAACAGTAGTACAGTACATTTATATTTTATATTATGATTTCTCTAGTAATACATACCTCTTTCATTAATCAATTGCAAGGCTTTTTTTATAGATGAAGAGACTAGATTAGCAGGGAATAATTCATCCAATATCACATCGAAAATGCTATGCAAAATGGGCAAATTGCTATGCAAGTGCAAAGATGCATAGCAGTTTTAATACACAAGAACCAAGCACAACTTGAGCAATAAAATATTCTCTGATTAGAGATGAATGTGGCATAGTACAGCAGATTTTGTTTTTAAACGGCAAAGCTTCATTTAAGGTGGTTGTGTTTCCATTATTCTGTTTTCAGTTGAAAAAGTCAAACTTGACCCTGATGATGAATCAACTCCATCACAAGTTTCTGATCAAAGAGAAGAAGACCATGACCATAGTAAGGAGAGTCTGATGGAGAGAACAGAGAGAGAAGAACTACCAAAACAAAGAAAAGATTCAACTATACTTGAAATGAGGCACCATCATTCATACATTGAACACAGGATAAAATGTAAAGGTGGAACTATTAGCATCATGGGGGTACATCTGACTATTCCTGAAGGCGCTTTACCCTTTGATCGTGTAATAGCTGTTAAAGTGATCTATGATCCCACCATACCCCTCCCTGGAAGTGCTCGTAGGGACAGAATGACACCCCTGATAAAACTAGAGCCAGAAGGACTCGTCCTAAAAAAGCCAGCCCAGCTGACTATTCCTCACTCAGCTATTATCCCTGAGCCAGATCGACATGATGCTATGATCTTCACTGGTCTGAAAGATGAAGAACATTTCCAAAAAGGTAAGATTGTGACCAATAAGCACTTTAAATGAAATCGATGAATGGACCAGGAGAAGTATAATGAGTTATGATGAGAATCAGTTCGGTTGAATTCAAAATATATATTATCTAATATGCTCTTGATATTTACTGCATTTAAGTTTACCAAATAGTATATTTTATATAATATTACTTGTTATAGGTGAAGTAACTTGGACTGAAGAGAAATCTATTGATTGGAAGCTAGACCAGGAGAAGATCAGTCTTCATATTAACATCCTGAGCTACGTCTTTGTTAATTTACTCAGCCAAGAAACAGAACAGAAGCATATATTCCGTGTTGTTCCATTTATTGATGGGATACTTGATGCCAAAGATGATGTCTTAATAACTGTATGTTTCTGTAAGGACAGTGATAAAGAGTACAAGGTGAGGATAATCTCCTGCTACCATGGTGGGTCAGTTTTGTTCCATGTTGTGATTTGTAAGTCAGATACTGGCAATGTTACTTTCTTTCATGATTTGTATAGTGACTGGCAAATTATGAAGTGATTTTTTAAAGGCACATTTGTGTGATTTATTGATTCATCGTAGCACATCAAAAAGAAGTATATGTTACATTTGAAATGCAAATATTTAAACGTGCCGCTGACATAAAACATGTTTCTGCCAAAAGTGTTTGTTCTTTAAACTGACAGTATCCCCATAGTCATAAAGGGAGAATGCTGATGATGGTATTTTACTAACATTATTATTATTTCTTTTTCCTACAAAATATGTGTTTCCTCTCAAAACTATGCATTTGACCCAATTTTGATTTTGGCTCATCCTTTGCTCAACAAGGATTTAGAGGGTGGGTGGATCTGAAGAAACAATCAACATTGGTAATGGACCAAATTAAGGAAACAAAGATGATGTTACTTGCTATAGCAGTATTGATCGCTCTGTAAAGAGTGAAGGTGCAACAAATTGTATAATCAACTCTCTGTGTGTTTCTTTGCAATTTAAATATTCATGTTATTATGGTTTAGTTGCTGTTAGAGGACCACCATCCCAAACTGTGTCTAGGAAACTATACAACATTTCCAATTACCCGGACATTGAATGACGGCAAAGACCATGTTTCTTACGTTTATCTGACCATGTCATCACCCGGTGATGGTTACCATCTGACGACGGAAGAATCAAAAAAGGTTTGTAATTACTAATGCTTTAAAGTTTTTCTTTTAACATTACAAGTCTTGTAGTTAAAGGTTGGTTACCTGAAGTGGATCAAATTGTGTAGCAGTTAGAGTGTTGCCCTACTAATATGTGGTTTCTGGTTCAAAATCCCAGTTGGTTACCATCTGACGACGGAAGAATCAAAAAAGGTTTGTAATTACTAATGCTTTAAAGTTTTTCTTTTAACATTACAAGTCTTGTAGTTAAAGGTTGGTTACCTGAAGTGGATCAAATTGTGTAGCAGTTAGAGTGTTGCCCTACTAATATGTGGTTTCTGGTTCAAAATCCCAGAAGGAACCACAATATAAGCAAAAGCCTGTAGTACAGCGTTGTTGAGCAGGATCGTGTGTTGGTTGGTATTCTTGGTTTATATGAATAAAGAAGTAAAGTTTGGTCCTATGTTCTTTAGTATGGTTTTGCAAAAAGCTTCTTTTTACCGTGGCTTTAATTTGGGGATGATGAACGCGGATATCCATTATTCACCTACATTTGTATTTGAGGCAGTGTTCAATTATTGTGGCACTCTCTACGATCTTAGATTGGGATGTTGATTAAGTGGCTGTCCCGAGAGCAGGAATATTGAAGACAATTAAATAATCATAATAATATCTCTGAACACTCATAAAACAGAGAATGATTAATATAAGGCGGTGTTCATCTCCAATGACATGAATACCCATGGCTCGAATATATTTATGTAGGATACCTACCCCTGGTAACAATCTAAACCAATAATGTTATGGAATTCCTATTTACAATAGCAAATATGGTCTTCACCAGCTCCCGATAAATTGTAAGGATTTGTACATGACCACATGTTTTAAGCTCATACCAGCATGCTGGTGTGAGCTATTGTTACAGTGCGGCGTCTATCACTCTATCCGTCAACAATTGGTAAAACCGCTCCCACTCGCACAGTGTTTAATGGAATTTCATGAAACTTGGACACAAGGACCATTGGGTATAGGGCCATCAGAGATGGTCCGAAATTTGGGGTCAAAGGTCACTTGTGGGCCGTAATGGGCCATTTTGTGGGAAAATGCTTCTTCTCCTACAGATTCGATGGTACAATGTTGAGGGTTTGTCACGATAGTACTATGGTAGTTTTACCTTCAGGGTGTTCATGAATTTGAGATCAAAGATCAACTAGGGGTCTTTTGTGGCCCGGGCCGCGGCCCTATATTTTCAAATTGCTGCCGTTCGTAATGTGTATGGCCAGTTATAATGAAACTTGGTCACAACGTTCCTCGGGATAAGGGTTACGAGGGGTGTTCGGAAAATTGAGGTCAAATGTCATTTAGGGGGTCATCGGGGGT
>JAIPMN010172200.1:0-16302 GCA_020650975.1 Apostichopus californicus
CTAGTTTCAGCCCTGTCATTGATATCAAATCAAATATTCACGAATATCTACTATGCGTCAGAAAATACATTTTGACGATGAATTTCTTCTAATTTTAACAAATTTGGTTTTATATTTTTTCTCAAAAGAAGGTAAATGCATGAATGCAATCCTAAGGTAATCTCAGCAGTATTCATTTTCAACAATATAGGGCCCCACTCTCTGCTACTTTGAATGTTAAAATCTGTAGATTTTTAGCAAGAACCTTCCCGGTTTGTACCATTAATCATTCCAGAGATTGTCTTTATCTCATTTCTACCTTTTAGAGCAGTAGAAATGATCCTTTTAGAAAGAAATGAGACAAATTCTAAGACTTCAATAAATACTCTATATTACTCGTAAAGCACGTGTACAAATACTGTATAACGTGTTGAAAGCTCTTCATGCCTCAAAACAGGGAGTTGTTATGGAATCATCACTGAACGTGAACATCAATTTTATCCGTACCCATTTGAACGTGTTTCAGAATCCATCGGTCTATTATTATTTATATCTATGAGCACTATATGATATCATACGGCGATATATAAATATAACTACTAGAATACGAATGTACCAAATGGAAACTTTCGTCAACGCCAAATTAAAGTTGATCAGTTTTTACGTCTGTTCTTCGTAATACGTGGTAGAATTTTCCTGAAACCTTTATTTTATTATAAATAAACAATTTTAATGATGGTTCTTTTTCCTTGACGAGTGTGAAAACTGCATTCAATGTAACAATACGTCGAATTTCATGAATAAACTAGAACACAGTAGGGCAAATACCGTACATATGTACGTAGATATCGCTAAATCTCACATAATTCGGACACATTTACGTTATTTTCAAGCAAATCCGTTCAAATACTTCAAAAAAATGTATACAGTGTGAGAGTCGACTAACTTTTCGTGTCACCTGCAATGTTTAAATTATTTGAAAAGATAATTCTCGGTCAAAATAAGCCCATTTCCACGGATTAACTAGAACGAAATCTTACACGTGGATAGTGCATGTGTGCTAATATTATAGAGCTATCCCCAGGTATATCAAATTTGGTAAGTTTTGGGTATATGCTTAGGTCCATTTGCAACAAGAGTCCATCAAAATATATATTTTGGCTGGGAAATAAAATTTGAAACTAACGTGTATTAATGACATTACTTGAAGTAATCATTTCACTCTAAAAATAAGCATTATTACAAGGGCTTTGATATTTAACGATGTGTATATATGAGGTCTGTCAAATTTGAAGTAAAAATTATAAAATTGTGATTTAAAGACTGATATTTGATAGAAAACAAGTATTCGAGCTCATTCATAGCAGGTAACTTGGTTTGCCAAATCAATTTTTCACATACTAGGACTTCAAAGTGAAACAAATACACCCCTGTGTGCCAAGAATTGTATGTAAGGTGTGCTAGATTCTTGTCTGAAATATGACTTACAAGTTGGAAAATTTAAATTCAAAGACTTGTTTACAATAAAAAAAAACACATATTCGAGCCCAGGCATAAACATGACTTTGAGCTGACATTGGAAATTTGCACAAACAAGGCCTCCAAATTTAAAACAGTACTAAAAAATTTAACAGTACCCACACACACTGTACTGTGTACCAAGAATTATGTAAGGTGTTCAAAGACTTGTTTAAAATCAAAAACACACATTCGAGCTCAGCCATAAAAGTTAACTCGAGGTGGCATTTTGACATATTTACAAACAAGGACTCCAAACTGAAAACAGTACCCCAAATTGTACTGTATATCAAAATAAGTGTGAGGTGTGCTAGTTTTGTCTCTCAAATTAAAAATTAAAGTTGGAAAAGTGTAGTTTAAAGACTTGTTATCAATACAAAACATATATCCGAGCTCAACCAAAGACTAAATTTCATGTTAAATCTTCTAGGTGTGATATTCTGGTGCCCAAACTATAATCGGTGCCCCCCTCCTATTTGCACATACTTGGGTTTTCCTAGTTTTAAAGAAAAACTCTCAGATGGTCCATGAAGTCAAGTTATATTTAAAAACCAACACTTTTTCGAGTTGAAAAGAATGATTTGTTAATAATTTTTCGTAAAATTGGCCTCTTAGTTGTCAGTTTCTCTCTACCCCCAAGTTTTCAAGTGGCTTAACTGTGTAAAGTATATAGCAATATACACTACGTCAATGGAGTCATTATTTTTTCGAAAGGAGAAGCTATGATCGTCAAGTTTGGTTTTCCAAAAATACTTCAGCTTGTCTGTAGCTTCGGAAAATTGATACCAAACGATTAACAAATTCCTTTGAACAAAATTCTCTGTCATATTATTGCAAAATGATGCTAAAGAACCGTTTCGAAAGATGTGAAAGAGGCTAAATCGCGCCAGAGCCCACCGGGGCAAAATTTGCTATGAAGCCCGCCCCCAAACGGCTATAACTGGCAAGAGCATCATTAAAAGTGAAAAATGCTAATAATTAGGTCACAACTAAATCGATTCCAATGAAATTGATATATGTTTTGGAGACTGTTATAAACCTTATTTGGTATAAATTTTGTCATTTAGCTCGCCGATATTAAAAAGTTATACAAAATATAAATGTTTGCAAAATTCGCCAAAAATGAAGGTTTTTTACAACATCTTCGCAATGCGATAGTAAAAATATTCAAACGGGGCATCAATTTAAAGATTTTGATACGGTCTTTACCCCCAAATTACTTTTAGGAAGATCTAATATCATTAAAAGCTGTTTTTTGTCCATAAATGGGAGGGACAAAATTTGCCGGCAAAGGCCCCTGGAAATTTCACCTAAAAATTTCATGCAGAAAACTCGGTTTTCAGAAAAACGGCAAGTACGATTTTTATGAAATTTTGATGAACCCAGTATGACACTTTAAATCTAAAAAAAAAGGATTAATTTTCTTGACTACGCTATGCTCATTTCGTTTTTTAAAAAGATGTAAAATTACTGTGTAATTGTGAAAATAGAGGCCTTTTTCATTCTAAGCACAGAACACATGCATATTACGTAAACAGGAGCGTCTTTCACGAGAGCGACAAGAAGAAAACGTCATTTGCAAGCAACGGAAAGTTAACCTTTTCAGAGCGCGGCACGCGGTTTGGGGCGAGTCTTCAGTGCCTTTAAGCCCCTGTCATTGTTTTCGCCGTGAATTTAGTATCTACGTGATATATTTTTTATTTAATCCTAAGAAATGCCTCCCATCGGACGACATTTGCGATTTAAAATCTTCCCAACTTTAGCCCGGGCTTCACATGGCCGCGTTAAATATTCGAAGCAAACCTCCCGTATTTCTTGCACGTTGTAATTTGTGTGAGATCAATTTAACATAACATATATTGTGATGTCGTAGAGTGTTGAAGAGGTACTCTAACTTGCAGCTAGTAGTGATAAAACAGTTCATTCAGTGCTCACATGATAACCCCAGTGGCAGATGGAGATAGTGGCAGATGGAGATGTTTGAAATGCAGGGGATATTATAGGGTCTTTTGAAGTTTTGGCAAAGTTTTTCTTTTGCATGTAAAGCTGCTATATTTATCATGGAGAAGTTCCACAATGGAGGCATGGCGTCTCCTAGCCTTATTTGGGTATATGTTCTTGCATTCCGTATTTGGAACACTGCCCTACTATTGTTTGTATTGCTTATTCTAAAGTTAGGTAAGTCAGTATTGTAACATGTTTTTATTTTTAACACATTGATTGCATCTGTACAGTTCTATACATTGAGTTCAACTACAATAACCATGGGCCCGGAAAACTTACCACTATCTCACTTGCATTTCTTTAATGTTAAAGTGACCATATTCATACTCTAACCAAAGCATTTCTTCCATATTAGATAGTGTTTATCCAGAGCAGGTTACAGGATATTTTAAAGGTGGGCTATGTAGTATTGGCCCCAATTTAGCATGCTATAATTGCTACAATATTTAAAAAAAGAATGTTCCTAGAGGTCTTTACTTTCCAAATTGTTCTAAGGCATTCTAATTGAAAGCATAAGATGCCTGAATGTCCAAGTGAGGTAAATTTCCTCAACGGTGGTAATAAAACCAGTTTCAAAACTTTGACCAAAGGTAACCATATTTGAATATCTGGTTTATTTGGGCCAATGCAGCATACTCTGGTCGAGAGTTGCTGTGGAAGCCACCATATGTTTGTAGTAATGCAGTAAAATGTAGTAAAGGCAGCTGGAGGAGTCCACTTTACCCCTGTGTCGAAGGTCATTCATTTTTTGGGGTTTTTTTTGAGAACACTTTAACCTTCCCAACCACAGAGCTCCCAACTGACCCGCAATTCGCGGGTTGGACCTGCATTCTAACACCCAAACCCACTGACCCGCGCAAGCGTCCCAAAAACCTGCATTGTAATTGACAAGTATACATAAAAAAAATTGCATCAAATTTTGACTTTGCAACCATCATATCTTTAGCATTTAGCATAATGAAGTATAAAACCTCCTTTACAGCATCATTTGAAGCTCAAATTAGGCTTTATTTCATTTCATTGGGGTGAGCAGCGAACATTTTCATGCCACGGGCAAGAATGAATTATCACCTACTATTCAATTTATTGATGTTACACACAAAAAAATGCACATTTCTCAGAAAATTTTGGGTGACAAAAGCCTTTCTAGGTGCAACCATTTTACATGTAGGCATCACCAGGATTCCAAAAAAATTCAAAAGGAGAGGGGGACACCCCCTCCCCATATACCCCTTCCCCAGGATGGCAATTCGTGGCATAGACCAGCATTTGCCTTCTCAAGAGTTAGGAGCTATGCAACCATACCATTAACGACATGTCCCTACAGGGGATTGAATCCTTAGGTAGCCGTCCTGAGCTAGTACAAATCAGCAGAGAGAGGTTGTGGATGCTACGCCTTCGCACCATTCAACATCATGGGCTCAACATTCAGGAAGGACATGACTAACTTTTCTTCTTTCCCCCTCCTTCTCCCCTTGCCCCCCCCCATTACTCCTCTTCTCATAGCTTTTTCCACCCCTTTTTTCCTCCACACCTTTCTGTCTTTGTCCTTCTCCAGTTTATTCCCTACCCCCTTCCCTTAATCCTCTCTTTGTCCCTCCACTGTTTATCTCCTACCTCTCCTCTTCCCCTGTTGGTTTTTATCTTTCATTCTTCTCTCCATCCCTTGTCTACTAATCCCCTTACATCTATCTCTTTGTGTTCACCATGCTCATTAACCTGTCTGTATTATGTGCGTGTTTTTCCTACACAGGCTCTCTAGTGGATAAGCTGTTTGCTCACAGTTTTATTTTATTTTGAACTCAAGTATTGAAGAACGTTAGGCCAGCTGAAGCAAGTCGTTTCGTCAAATAAAAGTACATAAGCAGCACATATTCAGTCACATGTTTATAGAGAATTACACGACGAAACTATTCGCATTTTTTTTCTTCAGCAATTTCTCCAACAAAAATCGGCAGCACGAGATCATACGACCCATATGACTCCTTCCATAACAGCTACCTGCTCCTACGAGCTGGTATAGCGTTTTCCCAGCAGTACAATATGCACTGTTCCATATAGCGCCAATCGAAAAATTGCATAACTCGCATAGCACACAGTACAATTACACAGTATGCCTATAGGTTACGCAACACTGTGAGAGGCGCATTAGAATCTCGGAAACCTGATACCTTCGCGGTAACGGCACCCATTTGCGTATGCTGTTTATAGCTAAGGATGAGAATGCCATATTAAAGAAATGAATATTGCCGCTGTGAGAAGAGGGCAGCATTGTTTTTATTTTTTAATCGGGGAATACGTTGAGACAAGATTAGCAATTTCCTAGCTGAGAGAGTGCCTTTAACTTTAAACAGATTTTCAAATCAATGTTAATTGCCCTGGTCTAAGATGGTAACAACATTACTAGAATGTCAAAGAGATACATATATGCATAATATTTTGTCAGTGATTTGCAAGATTTACCAAGTGATTATGAATATTCTAACAGAGCTGGTATCAGATAAATTTAAAATCCCCTTGATGCACCCTGCAATATTTTCAGGTCAACGTTGTATCCTTCTAATAGAACCACTGGCAAGGGTGGTTTTAAAGAA
The DNA here is from genome assembly GCA_020650975.1 of Apostichopus californicus. Classification (NCBI taxonomy): domain Eukaryota; kingdom Metazoa; phylum Echinodermata; class Holothuroidea; order Aspidochirotida; family Stichopodidae; genus Apostichopus; species Apostichopus californicus. The sequence goes on from JAIPMN010172200.1 coordinate 6,096, forward strand.
AGACCTCCAAAACAAAGATCGAAGAAAGAAAACTTGGAAATCTCCAAAACAAAGACCCAGAATACGTTCACAAAAGTTTTTCTACGACACAAAACATATATTCACAATGATTTACTTCTGGGTCTTCCTTTTTTGGGTACCTTTTAGAGATTGGCATACAAGGGCAATCTCCAGAATGAAGACACAGGAAAACAGTGCCTCAAATATAGAGACTTTCTCAGATATCTTATTTTGTTATGCTGATTGCATCAGCTTCACTTCTATCAGTTCTCCATGCACACTTCTCAACATGCACATACACCCTCGATTTCCATTACATATTATAAAATAAATATATGTATATTAACCCCTTCTGTAGTTGTTTTTTGACAGCGTAGTATCATGTTGACATGTTAGTAATGCTCAAAACTATATATTTTCAATTTATTCAGAACATCTCTCTTTATGACATTTCTATTACATAATATGAATTAAGTATCGGTTCACAATATATAAAACATTGCTCAACATGCACATACACCCTCCATTTATTCAGAATGTCTCTCTTTATGAGATTTCTATTTCATTATATAGAAAAGGAAGTATAATAACTAGTGTTCAAACTGGATTATGCTTTAACAGAAAATACCGCTTACCGATTATTTTTTTCATAATCGGGACGATTCTGATTCCGATTATTTGAAAAAAAGGAAAATATCCTGTTTATACGAAATCGGCAATAAAGTATGTGATAGAAACAATTATTGTTGTAATTTTCCTATATGTTTCCTTTTGCTTCCATTGTAATAAAAGGCTCTTAGTTATATGCTTTGTATGTACCAATCCACCTCTGGAGTTTCGCGGAAAGAAAATAAAAAGATTTTTTTACTGATTTCCAAAATACGAAAATATGGCATCCTACCTATTAAGCACTGTGCTAAGCGAATGGCCTTACCACCTTGACGTGTATGTCACCTGTTAATAGCTCGAAATGGGCTAAGAATAGTTACTAAAAATATCCATCTCAAAAAGTATCTCAGACATTAACCATCCATCTTCAATCTTTACCAAAGTTTAAATTTAAATTACATATTTCTTACATTCCGACATTATTTTGTACACATTTTCAGTATTATTCTGTTTATGAACAAATAGAAGTACTAACTTAAAGTTAAACATACCTATTCGTTACCTATTTAATTCCATTCAAGTTCAATTAGAAAATGTAAGCTGAGGCCAATCAAACTGAACAGCAAATGGTACCATCGTAACTTGTTTATAATTACTGTAGAATGTTACCAGATTGATGTAAAGAAATCATAACAACTAGAAACTACTCAAATATTGTTTTTTCACATGAAAAATTGCATTCACTTATGCATAATTGATTTGAGCAAAATTTTAGACCGTATTCCGAGACCTTTTTACGATGTAACAACCTAGTGTTATGCTTAATGGGACGGCTATGAATTAGAGGCATATAAGCATTTCTGCCGAAATTAAATTATTTTTGAGAGCCTAGGGCAAACATCGAAAGGTTAAAAAAAATGGAGATAAGAGAGTCGACGGTAAAAGGGAGGTGATGGGCAGGGAAGTATGGCCCTTTGCAAATTGTGAGAAGAAGAAACATCGAATTACAAATTAGTGCATCAAATACTGCACAACGGAGCATTTGATGCCTAAACATAACCTACACTCAGCTAGTCAACATAGGACTCATAGTCATATATCCAGCACATTCGTTAATTCGCGAAATTGGTATTGTTACCATACTTACTGTGCCGAGAAATATGAAGTCACTAACCACGAGGGAAGCAAAATCGGCGACCCTGGCAGCCTAATTTGATGAAGATAGAAGTGGTACCCCATTTCATGTTATATCACCCATCAAAATAGACCCAGTAGTACTCACGCATTGCAAAGACCAGCTAGGTACCCTCAACATTGTCTCTTTCCGAATTTCCATTGATCAGTGTTTTCCAATATGGGATACGATAACTTCGTATATACTTTGATGCACCCTTCAATTCAAAGTTATCATTATGTCCATAAGATGAAAAATAACGTTACTAATTAGTCATTAATTAGTGGTCATTAATGATGGAAAATATTTCCCTAAGTTTTGTGTAACTAGTAATCAGTTTTTTCATCAGGAAGTACCTCTGAATCTTATCAAAATCATGGCTTATTTGTCAAAAAAATCCGGTATTTTTGCTCATTTGGCCCTCCAAAGTGTGGTGACTGTGTAGTAAAAACAAAAGACCGTTCTTGAAAGTCTATAACCCCTTGCACTTCCTTGTATCTGTAACTTTTCACTACTGAACGTGTGCAAAAATTGTTTTTGCCAAATCTCAGGATATCATCTTGTATCCAACTAATTTTTTCATTAAAACTAAATTTTATGGCACCCAGCAAAAAAGGAATTAAAAAAAACAACAAAGTTTCTCGTTTTCGTGGGACTCGATTTCACAAATGGAAAGTTTTACAGAAAGTCGCTGCTTCTTCTCAGTGTAGCACTACTAGTACTACTAGTAATAGTAAGCTGTCAGTGTCACTGTCAGGCAGGAAGTTTGGCATGGCGACCAAGCAAGCCATGGTGTCAGAAGTTGCCCCTGTTTACCAATACACACCTAAAGGCTACAGATTTGTGGATTTGAAACAACTCTCAGATTCCCTGAATAGTGTGAACCTTTATCCAGGAGGTATGAATAATTAAATTTCATTCCGAGCTTAGGCCAAGGTTAATGGGCTAGGCCCAGACTAGCTTTAGGCCTTAGTGTTACTAGGCACATGTACATACATGATGCAGCTTCATTTGAGTCCTACCTAGTATTAGACCAGGCTATGAATGAGCTAGGTATCACCCGGAAGGAGGATTGATCTCATGTGATTTTTCTAGACCAGAATTTCATAAGGAATAAGAATATCTTGGGTAAAAAGCCCAAATCCTGAGCGCACCCCCCCCCGAAAAGGGGGATCTTTCTGGGGGGGGGGCATTTTTTAAGGAAAAAATACCATGAGTTACATTTACACACAAATAAGATAAAACAAAATCTTATTAACCTCAAAATTTAAACCTTCTTTGACACTCCTACCCTTTATGCTATATAGCAAGTTTCTTTTTCCTTTTCAAAAGACGGAAGAGTCGTTGCCTGTGAGGGCATGAAAGCCAATAAGTGATGTCTTCTGTGCTGGTGTTAGATCAATGTCGCTCATTATAAAGACCTTGCGATATGTGCCTGTGTTGTTATCTAATACAACTCTTGCACCATCAGAGCTTGAGGAACATGTGGCATTGCTACATATCATAAAGGGTAAAAGTTTGAGCATTTGTAACCTATTTAAACTAACATTTTTGAACACAAGTCAATGTAAAAATTGTAAACATTTCTGTTGGTCATCACAAATTGGTACATAACTTACCCTACAGGGGTCCTATATGGACAAAAGTGGTGTCAAAATGTGCGCAAGAAGTGGGGGAAAAGACATGAAAGAATCTAGTTCATATCTCAAACAGTTCAAAATTTGTGGCAAAAAATGTCATAATGCTCCCCCCAGTGCAGTTAGGGTAAAATAGGGATACTTTAGAGAACCCCTAATACTCCCCCACCACCAGTGTTACCACATCCAATATATAAGGCTTAAAGGCATTGAAGACTCCCCCCAAACCGTGTGCGGCCATCTGAAAAAGTTAACTTTCTGTTGCTTGCAAGTGACGTTTTGTTCGTGTCGCTACAAAATGCAGACAGTAATGAAACGTGATACCTTAATTGTTATCTGTAGCTAGACCTGAGATGTCCATCGCTGTATCGTTTGTATACTGTGCTGTGGGTATTGACCACAGCTGTATGTACTGACTGCACTAGTGTCTAATTACCAAGGGTATAGCAAGCTGTGTGTGTATATTTTTGGGATCGATGGTGATGTTTAACACTTCTGTTACACCTCATTTGAAACTAGGTCAAATTACCACCATTAGACGTTTCTTTTGCGCAAGTCTTCACACCCTTTAATTAACCAACTGGGTTTAAATTTTGAGGATAATAGTTTCTTTTATCTTATTTTTGTGTAAATGTAACTTATGGTATTTTTTCCTTAAAACAATGGACCCCCCTGAAAAAACCTTTTTGGTGGGGGGGGGGTGCATTCAGGATTTGGGCTTTTAACCCAAGATATTCTTATTCCTTATGAAATTATGGTCTAGAAAACCACATTTTATCCTAGTTTGTTTGTAAATTACCTCTGGCATTTTTCCTTAAAAAAATGGACCCCCCTAGGAAACCCCCTTTTCGGGGGGTGCATTCAGGATTTGGGCTTTATACCCAAAATATTCTTATTCCTTATGAAATTCTGGTCTAGAAAAACCACATGAGATAAATCCTCCTTCCAGGTGATACCTAGCTCATTCATAGCCTGGTCTATATTGGAATATGTTAAGTGTTTCGACTTATTCAGATATCTGATTCCTTCGTTTTATTCCGTCGTAATTTGAGTTATTTTCAGTATGTTTAGTGACAAAGGATGGCCTAAGGTCCAGCTTGCACAAATCTATGAAGCCTAGGCCCAGGCCTATAAAGTGTTAACCAAGGTGTAGCAAGGTTAGCATGCTATAGTATAGGCTATAAACAGTGACTCTGATAAGAGAATGTTCTTTTTCTTTCTCTTTGCCCTGTAATTAGTAATTACTGCTGATATAATTCCTCAGACTAGCCTACTGTATTGTAATGAACTAATCAGTAGCTGTTTTTTCTTTTCCTTTCAGCTTTCATCAAGTTGATCCATTGCCAACATGGTTAGATAAGGATTGCTGAACTGTGCTGCTTTCTTCAATTACACACATTATTGATCATTCTATGGCAACAAGAACTGTCCCAGACTCTTTCAAAGTTAACCATTTGACTCCTGCTACTGTGTTAAAGAAAAATGACTAAGAAAGAAACTGCTAACGTAATGATTGTCCTATTTCCAACATACGATTTGCATCTAAAATTTAAGAAAAGGTTGTTTTATCACACTTAATGGACTACCTCATTCAGGAAGATCTACTCAAACCATATCAATCCACTTATAAGTCTGGCCATAGCACTGAGACGGCCCTTAATGCAGTCCACAACTTTATTACATTGGAGCTTGATAAAAACTGACAGGTTCTTTTGGTTCTATTGGATCTTTCATCGGCATTTGATACTGTTGATCATCATATTTTATTGAGTAAGCTTCATTCAAAGTACAGGATAACAGGATCTGCCTTTTGATGGTTCCAGTCTTATCTATCTGATCGTCATCAACATGTGAAACTTGGAAATGTTATTTCCGCATCTCATAAACTTGATTGTGGTGTACCGCAAGGCTCAGTACTTGGACCAGTACTTTTTTCCTTGAATCTTGCTGAACTTAGTGATATTATACATGAGTTTCATCATTTTGCTCATCATACCCAGGTGTTTCTTTCCTTTCATAATGACAACTTACAAAATGCTTTCAGCAAAATGGAAAGATGCATCAAAGACCTTCATAGCTGGTTTACTTCTAACTATGTCTGGTATATGATGAAAACAATTTCAGAAAGAAGTCAAAGATATGTGTACATGTCAACTTTTCAGTATTTTGCAAGGTATATCATGTTTGTTGTAATGCCAATTTAAGACAGGTTTCCTATACCCCTTGTCTGTAAACACAGCAACAAATCTTGTCTTGCATTTCAATTGTGGTGCATTGGAAAGTCGAAGAAGGATGCTTTTGAGCTTACAGTTGCTTGGAGGGCATCACACCATAAAGCAAATACACATACAGAAAAATTGAGGGTAAATGCAGCAGAAAGGCTTGCAATGACAAATATAAAAGAAGAAAAGGAAAAAAACTATTGCAGAAGAGGCAAACCTAGAAGTGGAAGGGGTAACTTTTGAGTCTGGAGCGTTTTAAGGATTACATGGGAATCAGGCAAATTTAATAAGTAGGGAACTTGTAAAAGGGGAGGGGGGGGGTGGGGAGGGAGGAATTTGTCATATTGTGTAAAATTTGTATTTTAAATGGTATGCAAATGTCAATTGTTACTTTCAAATGGGATGTCTATTGTGCCAGTACTAAAAATTGTGCAATATATGTGTTTGTATTGTTTTTCCAGAATACATCATACCAATTTCAATGGACAAACAAGGACTGGACAATACCAAGACAAAGGTTGTGTCTTGGTATTGTCCAGTCCTTGTACTGTCCTGGTATCATCTAATCCTGTTATAGTCTAGTCCTTGTCCTAGTATTTTCTTGTCCTGATATTGTCTTGTCCTGGTATTGTCTAGTCTTTGTCCTGGTATTGTCCAGTCCTTCTCTTGTCCTGGTATTGTCTAGTCCTTGTCCTGGTATTGTCTATTCCTTGTCCTGGTATTGTTTAGTCTTTGTCCTGGTATTGTCCAGTCCTTATCTTGTCCTGGTATTGTCCACTCCTTATCTTGTCATGGTATTGTCTAGTCTATGTCCTGGTATTGTTCAGTACTTGTCTTGTCATGGTTCTTCCTTTTTTATCTTAGTTGCTGTAAATACAATAGCTGCCTCTGTACTTATTTTCTCATTACATTGTTTGCTGTAAATACAAAAGCTTCCCCCTGTCCCTGCATGTACAAAGCTAAAACTAACACGGCTTGTAAATACACCGTCTTGGTGCCGTGGAGATCACCTCCGTACCAGTTGTTTAGATTGTTTTCTTTTAATTGAATTTGTTGTTGTCAATGTACCTTCTACCTTTCTATTTTTTTCTCATTACATTGTTTGCTGTAAATACAAAAGCTTCCCCCTGTCCCTGCATGTACAAAGCTAAGCCTAACACGGCTTGTAAATACACCGTCTTGTTGCCGTGGAGATCACCTCCCTACCAGTAGTTTAGATTTTTCTTTGTTTTCTTCTTTTTCTTCTTAAATTACAACTTCCAGTGATATGTATTCCTTTTCTGTCTCCTATGTGGGTTTACCTACCATCTTTACTGAATAGTTGATTGATAGGTAAACTCATATAGGACAACATATTAATGAGGGAGAAGACAGGAAGGGAATATACTTTACTGAGATGTGTAGCCACTGTCAGCCATCATAACTTTGTAAATAGTTTGTAAATGAGTTAAGCTTTATTAACCTAGTTACATTTGTTTTAACTTACCAACCGCTACCTCACTGCCGCTTAGCTTTCTAAACGTAGTCTAACAGCACATGACAGTATGCATACAGGCACTTTAGCTGTTTACATGCTGTCATGTGCTGTGAAAACTTCCAACTACATTACATCCCAGTAGTTTAGATTTTCTGTTAGTTTTGTCTTTTGTGTAATTAACTTTAAATTAGGGGTCAATTTTTGTTATGTTATGTGTCAATTGTGGGGGAAAGGGGGTTCTTTGATTTAGATCACATATTGCCAATTTTCTTTATGCATCGGGATATTTATGTGTATTTGTGTTTAATTTTCAGGGTCTGTTCTCAGGGGTTTCTGTGATTTTGCTTACTAATTATTTCAATAATGATGCAATTTATGTTATTCTAATATGAATTTAAATTTGTACAGATTAATGAATTTGAATTTGTACAGATTAATGAATTTGTACAGATTAAAGAATTTGAATTTGTACTGTTTAATGAATTTAAATTTGTACAGATTAATGAATTTGAATTTGTACAGATTAATGAATTTGAATTTGTACAGATTAATAGTATTATGTTGGAGTCATTTTGTCCTGCACACTAATTTCTCAGTGCTCCTTATGTAGTTTATTGTTTTTTTATTGTGCAGAATTAGTATAAGTAAGCAATGGTATAAGGTTTTGAGTTCAAATTTTCAGAGAAACTATTGAAACATTTGCCATTAGTGCATGAAGCCAGATTTTAAATATATCTTTAAGACGTAAATGTAATTAGTACTGAGAGAAAAAAAAGGCTTCATAGGCAAGTCAGTGATATCATTTTGCATCCCCCGTGTAAGTTTGCAGTGGCATCGCTACCCCAATAAGGAACTATATATGTTCTCCTGCCACTCATTCTAGCGCACTCACCAGATCCCAGTAGACTGGTGTCAAATTACACCTCACCAATAGATGCAATGCATCAATACCAACATGTACATATGCTACACTTGGGGATAAATCTCAACGGGAACAAGATAGGAGTGGTACCCCATTTCATGTTATATCACCCCTTACCCAGTAGTACTCACGCATTGAAAAGACCAGCTAGGTACCGACAATCAACATTGTCTCTTTCCAAATTGCCATCAGTGTTTTCATATAGGGGATGAGATAACTTTGTATATACTTTGATGCATCCTTCAATATGCAGAAGTTATGGTATCCTTTAAATAGTTTCAGTAGTATTGTACTTTTTATAGGTTTCATGATATCTTGACAAAGTAAGAAATTCATGCCAGTGATTAAGAATGTGAGCTGTCTGTGCACATACCTCAACAGGGGGACTGGTTCTAATACTAATGTGTGTTTCTGTAATATGCATGCATTGCTTCAATACAATCAATTTCAAAAATAACTCTCAAAATGTACTGGTATATGATAAAAACAATTTCAGAAAGAAGTCAAAGATATGTGTACATGTTAACTTTTCAGTATTTTGCAAGGTATACCAAGTTTGTGGTAATGCCAATTTAAGACCGGATACCTACTCACCCATTGAAAAGACCAGCTAGGTACCCTCAACGTTGTCTTGTTCCGAATTGCAATCAGTGTTTTCATATAGGGGATGAGATAACTTTGTATATACTTTGATGCACCCTTCAATATTCAAAAATAATCATTGTATCTTTAACATAGACTTAGTAGTAATGTAGTTTTTAAAGGTTTCATGATATCTTGACAAAATAAGAAATTCATGCCAGTGATTAAGAATGTGAGCTGTCTGCGCACATACCTCAACAGGGGGACTGGTTCTAATACTAATGTGTGTTTCTGTAATATGCATGCATTGCTTAAATACAATGAATTTCAAAAATATCTCTCAAATGTACTGGTATATGATCAAAGCAGTTTCAGAAAGAAGTCAAAGATATGTGTACATGTTAACTTTTCAGTATTTTGCAAGGTATACCAAGTTTGTGGTAATGCCAATTTAAGACCGGTTTCCTATACTCATGCATTGAATAGACCAGCTAGGTACCCTCAACGTTGTCTCTTTATGAATTGCCATCAGTGTTTTCATATAGGGTATGAGATAACTTTGTACATACTTTGATGCATCCTTCAATATGCAAAAGTGATGTTATCTTTAACATAGACTCAGTAGTAATGTACTTTTCATAGGTTTCATGATATCTTGACAAAATAAGAAATTCATGCCAGTGATTAAGAATGTGAGCTGTCTGCGCACATACCTCAACAGGGGGACTGGTTCTAATACTAAGTTGTGTTTCTGTAATATGCATGCATTGCTTCAATACAATGAATTTCAAAAATATCTCTCAAATGTACTGGTATATGATCAAAGCAGTTTCAGAAAGAAGTCAAAGATATGTGTACATGTTAACTTTTCAGTATTTTGCAAGGTATACCAAGTTTGTGGTAATGCCAATTTAAGACCGGTTTCCTATACTCATGCATTGAATAGACCAGCTAGGTACCCTCAACGTTGTCTCTTTATGAATTGCAATCAGTGTTTTCATATAGGGGATGAGATAACTTTGTATATACTTTGATGCACCCTTCAATATTCAAAAATAATCATTGTATCTTTAACATAGACTCAGTAGTAATGTACTTTTCATAGGTTTCATGATATCTTGACAAAATAAGAAATTCATGCCAGTGATTAAGAATGTGAGCTGTCTGCGCACATACCTCAACAGGGGGACTGGTTCTTATACTAAGTTGTGTTTCTGTAATATGCATGCAATGCTTAAATACAATGAATTTCAAATATAACTCTCAAATGTACTGGTATATGATGAAAACAATTTCAGAAAGAAGCATAGGCGTACGAGGTGGGGGGGGGCAGACTGCCCCCCCCAAATTTCCAGAGGACAAGAAATTCGGGCAAAAGTCCTGAATAATTCGGGCAGCCTAAGAGGAGAAAAAAAATATATATAAATATGTAGTAGCTTGCCCGAATCTTTTTCATATTTATGCCCGAAAATTCTGTGGAGAGCGTTCTGTGTTATTTGTTTTGTAACATTAATATTAATATAGGCCTAATGATTTTCTTTATTTAGCATCATGATGCCCGAATATTTCCGTGTAACACCACCG
>JAIPMN010172288.1:0-12699 GCA_020650975.1 Apostichopus californicus
TACAACATTTAAAAATTAATGGTATGATCTAGTACGGTGGTGAGCTAAAACAAAAGGAAAAGGTAAGGAGAGCTACTTGGTTCAGTTGTAATAAAGTTACATTCATTGAGTTTGTGTTTCCAGTCATTTCCCTATTATATGATGATTTGTTATTTTACTTCATCCACTCGTTTGTTTGCAGGTGGCAAGTATTCTTTTGGATTGACGTTTGTAGATACGTGCCATTGTTCACTACTCTTTCAAAGAAACCACCAATTCCTGTTGATTCTTTAAAATTTACACAAAATTGATGACATACAATTAAATTATTAACATGTTTATCGATTATATGACTGGCAATGTCCATGAAGATAGAACGATTCCGCTAAAATGAACTAAAATGAATGTCAATATCAATGAAGATAGACCAATTGTTCTGATATAAATTTGTAACTTTAACGTTAAACAATTAATGTAATGAGGTGATGAGCCACAACAGTCGAAAAAGCTTAACAAAACTGTTTGATACATTTGTAAAATAAACATCTGCAATATGAAGTCAATGTATTTACGTTTTACTGTTTCTTGTCTATTATGTGATGATTTGTTACTTTCTTTTTCTATCTATTTTGTGGGTTTTTTTTCGCAGGTGGTAAGTATTTTTTGTGATTATCATTTTTCGATGCATGTCAGTTTCTATTCCCGTTTCAAAGAAACCACAAGCAAGTCAGTTCCTTTTAATTCATTATTTCAAAACACAATTTGAATACAATTTTTTAATTGGTACAACATTGGTAATGCACAGTTTAATACAAGTTTAATAACATGTGCATCGATTATATGAATGGCAATATCAATGAAAATAGATCGATTGTTCTAATATATATTTGTAACTTTATCGTTAAACCATTAATATAATGAGTTTTGAAAAGCTTAACAAAACTGTTTGATTCATTTGTCAAAACAACACTTGCAATTTGAAGTCAATGTGTTTACGTTTTACTGATTCCTGTCTCTTTTGTGATGATTTGTTGCTTTCTTTGTCTATCTTTTCGTTGGGGTTTTTTTGCAGCTGTTTTTTTTTGTGATTATCATTTGTTGATTGGTGTCAGTTTCTATTCCCCTTTTAAAGAAACCACAAGCAAATCAGTTCCTTTTAATTCTTTATTTCCTTACACAATTTGAGAGAAATATTAAAATTTGCACAACATTGATGCCGCACAAGTTAATCAATAACATGTTCATCGAATACATTGTTGGTAATGTCGATGGAGATAAAATAATTCTTCTGAAATGAACTTGTAACTACAATATTTAAACACTAATGGTATGATCTAGTAAGGTGATGAGCGAAAGCAGGGAAAAGCTAAGGAAAAAAAGATGGTTCAGTTGTGATAAAGTTACATTCACTGTGTCTGTGTTTCCAGTCTTTTTCCTATTATATGATGATTTGTTCTTTTCTTTTATCCATTCGTTTGTTTGCAGACGGTAACTCTTTTCCTTGATTAACGTTTGTATATAGGTGTCATTATCTACTCCGCTTTAAAAAAAACCCACCAATTCCTGTTAATTCTTTATAATTTATACAACATTGATGACGTACAATTAAATCAATTGCATGTTTCTCGATTATATGACTGGCAATGTCCATGAAGATAGAACGTTTATGCTAAAATGAACTAGTAACTTTACCATTGAAGCATTATTGGTATGATCTAGTGAGGTGATTATCTATTAACATGAGGGAAAATATTTCCTAATAAGTCTTTATTTTCATCCACAATTTAAATATAATTTTTTAATTTATACAACATTGGTAACGAACGATTTGACACAAGTTGACTAACATGTTCATTGATTATATGAATTGCAATATCAATGAAGATAGATCGATTGTTCTGATAACAAATTGTAACTTTAACGTTAAACCATTAATGTAATGAGGTGATGAGCCACAACAGTCGAAAAGCTTAAGAAAACTGTTTGATTCATTCGTAAAAAAAAACACTTGCAATATGAGGTCAATGTGTTTACGTTTTACTGATTCTTGTCTATTATGTGATGGTTTATTATTCTCTTTTTCTATCTATTTTGGATTTTTTGTTTTGCAGGCGGTAAGTATTTGTTTGTGATTATCATTTTTTGATACGTGTCAGTATTAATTCCCGTTTCAAAGAAACCACAAGCAAATCAGTTCCTTTTAATTTTTTATTTTCTTACACAACTTGAGAGAAATATTAAAATTTGCACAACATTGATGACGCACAAGTTAATCAATAACATGTTTATCGATTATATTGTTGGTAATATCGATGGAGATAAAAATGAATCTTCTGAAATGAACTTGTAACTACAATATTTAAACACCAATGGTATGATCTAGTGAGGTGAAGAGCGAAAACAGGGAAAAGCTAAGGAAAGCTAGATGTTTCAGTTGTGATGAAGTTACATTCAGTGTGTATGTATTTCCAGTCTTTTCCCTATTATATGATGATTTGTGTTTTTCTTTCATCTATTCGTTTGTTTGCAGGCGGTAAGTATTTCCCTTGATTAACGTGTGTAGATACGTGTCATTATCTACTCCGCTTTCAAAAGACACCAATTCTTGTTAATTCTTTATAATTTATACAACATTGATGACGTACAATTAGATTTGGGTGAATATTAAAATTTACCGATCATTGATGAAGCACAGTTAAGTTAATAACATATTTATCGAATATATGTTTGGTAATGTCGATGGAGATAAAATATTTCTTCTTAAATGAACTTGTAAATACAACATTAAACCATTAGTGGTATGATCTAGTCGGTTTCTATTCCCCTTTCAAAGAACCATCAGGCAAATCAGGTCCTTTAAATTCTGTATTTCCTTTAGTTAGTTATTTTGTTCAGCTGTAATAAACTCACATTCACTGTGTTTGTGTTTCCAGTTTTACAATGTGATATGATGACTTGATCTTTCTTCTTTCTATCTATTCGTTTCTTTGCAGAACGTAAGTCTTTATCATGATTAACATTTGTAATATTTTCAAAGAAGGCACCAGGGAAGTCAGTTGCTTTTCATTCTTTTTTCATCAGGAATGCACAATTCAATACCATTTTGGAAATGGTATATCAATTCCTGTTAATTCTTAAGTTTCATCACAATTTGCGTGAAATATAATTTTCATAACATTGGTAACGCCCAATCTATGACAATAACATGTTAATTGTTTACACGGATCGCCATGATTAACGTTAGTAGAAAATTGATATTATCTATTAACATGGATGAAATTAATTCCTGTTAATTCTTTATTTTCATACACAATTTGAATGAAATTTTATAATTTGCACAGCAATGGTAACACATAATTTAATACAAGTTTCAAAACATGTTTATCGATGATATGAATGGCAATATCAATAAAGAGAGAGAGAGAGCGACTGTTGTGAAATGAATTGAATTAATCACTTTAACATTTAATCATTAAAGATATGAGTTAGTGAGGTTATAGCAAAAGAAACATGAAAAACATGCAGGAAAACTAGTTGTTTCAATTATAATATCTTACATTTTATAGTCACTATGTCGCTGTTTCTTCTGTTTTGTATATTACATGAAAATAGAATAATTGTTTTGAAATGAATTTATTACTTTAACATTTAACCCTGGATGATATAAGCTAGTGAAGTGTTGAGACAAAAAAATGTGAAAAGTTTAGGAAATTAGTCGTTTCCCTCTATAATAAACGGACATTTAAAGTCACTGTATTTGTGTTTATCCTTTATCTTATCTATGATACGATGATTTGTTCTTTCCTTTTTTATTTATTAGGGTCTTTAGAGCTGGTAAGTTTTCGTTCTTTTTTTCATGATAAATGTTGGTAGATACCTGTGATTATCTTTTCTTCATTTAAAGAATCCACCAGGGAAGTCAGCTCATGATAATTCCTTTATTTTCATGAAACGTTTGAAAGAAATATTTAAATTTTCACAATGTAAAAGTGATAACAAAAGTCTATAAAGCTAGAACTATTGTTTTAAAATGAATTCGGTACTTCAGCATTTAACCATTGTAGATACGCTTGAATAAAATATTATAATTTTTCACAACATTGGTAATGCCCAATTTAATAGAATAACATTTTAATAGATTATATGAATGGCAAAGTCATTGTTATGGAAGACTGGTTTTGTCACTTATAATGAACTTACATTTTAAATGTATTGGGGTTCTCTTTTTTTTCTCTATGATATAATGATTTATTTTTTCTTCTTTTTATGTAATCGTTTCTTTGCAGCTAGTAAGTTTTCCTTCATGATAAACGCTTGCAGATACGTGTTATTATCTATTCCCCTTTTAAAGAATCCATCAGAGAATGCAATTCATGTTTATTGTTTTGATTTTCATATAAAGCTTGAAATATTTTAATTTTTACAACCATGATAACTATATTAATACGTTTATTGATTATATTACTAATAATGTCAATGAAGATAATACTAGTATGTAATTGCTCTTAAACGAAACCATAAGGGAAATCAATTCCCGATATTCCTTTATTTTCATACACAATTTGAATGAAATATTAAATTTTCACAACTTTAAAATGGATAATATACAAGTTTATTGACTTCATGTATGGTTATTTTACAAATTAACCATTGGTAATATGAGCTAGTGAGCCCAACCAAGGAAAATGTTTAAGAAACCTAGTTGTTTTAGTTAAAAATAAACCTCCTTTTTAAATGTACTGTGTTTGTAATTATTTATGCTTTTAATCTATAATAAGTTCTTTGCTTTTTTATATCTACATCTTTTTATGTAGATGTTCAGCTTCTTTGTGATATACGTGTATAGTTACACGTCATTATCTATTCCACTTTCAATTCCTGTTAATCCTTTATTGGCATACATAATTTAAATGAAATATTGTATATTTCACAAAATTGGAAACTGACAATTTAATGCAATAACATGTATATCGCTTATAATAAATTGTATGCCTTTGAATGAATCTTGAATGAAATTCAATCATGTTGGTTTGCTTGAAGATGTACAGGTTTTTGAAAGTAATGCGAATAGTGGGAATGGGAATGATATACGAACAAAATATATCGAAGCATCATAGTGACACAGAATTTAGTATGATCACCATGGCCATTACAATATAGCAGAGTAACAAACCTATAGAGTGAAAAACCGTGTTTAAATTTTGGTCATGTGACCAAATCCCACGTTAGGGGCATGGTGGAGTTCCTTGGTAACACCAACCACAAAACAATTCTTACCTCTAAGGGCCTTCTTGCGGCCATTTTGGTTAACCTATGCCCAAAGGTCATGAAATATCCCTTTACTGTAGTATATGTTATCACAGGCACAATCAAGTATTATTACGTATGGGAGATATAGGTAGTATGCCAGTTTGCATATACACATATATGGAATAGCAAAATCACTAAGTCACACTTATAGGTGGCTGTCATGAAATTCTACCAGTGGTGTCCTGGAAGTGGTGTAGGTTGATTTGATGATCTGGAGCGGGGGTGTTAAGGAGGGGCATGGATGGGAGGTATTGGCGTATTGTTAATCATGCAGGCACGTAGCCAGAAGTTTGACAAGAACATGGAGCAGGGGGGGGGGGGGGTAGTGAATCATGGTTTCTGGACACCGAAACTAAATGCGCAAGTCACAATACCTGGGAGAGGTCGAAAAAGGGTGTTTACCCCCATACTTTTTTAATCTTGTAGTTTCAAATATATTAACATTGACAGTGATATTTCAACTCATTTTGTAACTTAAAAATTAGCTCGAGGCGAGTCCTTATTATAACTGCACGAAGCGATAGAGGGGAAGGAGTTTTTTAATGACGCAATATATAACCGAATACTGTGCTCAAAGGTATTGCTTTTTCTCAATTTGTAATGATTTTAATGAGGAAACTTTCTCATATCTGGCATGTAAGCTTGAAAACATTGTATGGATATTGTCTATAAAAATTTCTCAAATTGGGCATGTAAACTCAAAAACGTTTTTCATCTGATTCCTGAAAGTAGAAACGAATGTGGAACAATATTATTGAAATAAATAGTGGTGCTTCTCAGATGTGAATATTGAAAACTGAATAAACATTCTGTATACGTAATGTTGACGTTATTTGATAGGATGAACGTAGGCGAAGTACTTCAAAATGGGAGTCTATTTCTTAATTAAATTAAATTCAAAATTTCTCAAATTTTGCAAGTTAGTTAAAATATGTGTTTTATTTGATTCCTGAAAGTACAAAGGATTTTGGAATATATTTTTGGAAATGTGTATCGGTGTTTCTCAGATTGAAGTTACGATACATGACTTTATTCTATATTGCTGTGCTATAGCATGTAGTAGGCGTGGGCTCGATTCGTCCAGAAGTTCGTTAATGTTTACTTATATTGTGAATTTGGTCACGGAGCCAGAATTAGTACATAACATACAATTAAAGTTTTGAAAAGCAATCTCTGAACTAAGAACGCAGGGACGAAACTATATTTGACTCTGGGTTATCTGACTTCCATCGTCTGCCTCACTACCACAATGTGATTCTCGTAGTTTCTGACTTCCATGGTCTTCCTCACTATTGTAATGTGACTCTTGTGGTATCTGACCCCCACTGTCTTCCACGTACACTACCACAATGTGACTCTGGTGGTATCTGACTTTCACTGTCTTCCACACTAACTCAGTGTGACTCTGGACATCTGACTTACATGGTATTCCTCACTATTCCAATGTGACACTGGTGGTATCTGACCCCCACTGTCTTCCACGTACACTACCACAATGTGACTCTGGTGGTATCTGACTTCCACTTTCTTCCACACTAACTCAGTGTGACTCTGGACATCTGACTTACATGGTATTCCTCACTATTCCAATGTGACTCTGGTGGTATCTGACCCCCACTGTCTTCCACGTACACTACCACAATGTGACTCTGGTAGTATCTGACTTCCACTGTCTTCCACACTAACTCAGTGTGACTCTGGACATCTGACTTACATGGTATTCCTCACTATTCCAATGTGACTCTGGTGGTATCTGACCCCCACTGTCTTCCACGTACACTACCACAATGTGACTCTGGTGGTATCTGACTTCCACTGTCTTCCACACTAACTCAGTGTGACTATGGACATCTGACTTACATGGTATTCCTCACTATTGCAATGTGACTCCTGTGGTATTTGACCTCCATCGTCTTCCTCGATACTGCAATGAGACTCTGGAGTATATGACTTTTATTATCTCCTCCATTGTCTTCCACAATACCGCATTGTGACTCTTTGGTTATCTGACGTCCATTGTCTTCTTCACTATTGCAATAGGTCTCTGGGGGTATCTGTAAAATAGCAAAATACATGAGACAAGTACTCAAAACAAATTTGGTCATACGTGCACTCACTCGAAGAATTAAATGAGGTAAATCATACACACAGTTATAATTAGTCAACTTCTACATGTGGCAGATACAATAGCAAAACATGTTGGCTTTTATGTTTTGAAAGAGCAAAGATATTTTATGACCCAGTGAATTAAGGACTGCAAATTCTTTGATAAGCTACCAACTGAGATGTCCTGGTTCAAGTTTTAGTTTTCTCATTTCATGTAATATCAAGTCAGCTGTAGTAATCACCCACGTGCATGTGTATGATTCATGCTGACAATTATCTCCATTTGTTCCCCACAGGCAGAATTTAATTGGACGTAAATCCAACACAATGCCTCCCATTTTCTGATGGGCCAGAGTCAAAAGTGGTCAACCTAAGCTCCATATTATGAAGCCTTTCGAATTGGTGAACTGATTATGTGATACAATAGAGTAATAACTGAAGTTAATGTACTAATTTTTTCTACCAAAGCATGCGAAATGTGCTACTTTAGGGGTGATTCTAACGAGAAATTAGAGAGTGCGAATTTGACGGAATCATTGAACCCTGTATCACTAGTTAATAAGGAGGGGGGTCCCGACTTTTCTATTGATTGCTAAGTTACTTAACCTGAAGTAATGATATGAGAACCAATATTTAAACAGCCATTTAATATATGCAAAAATGCGAATTAGGTCAGTTAAATCCCCTTCCTGTCGGATATTTTTATTAATTAATTAATATTTGAGTGACTTAATTTATTTTATTTAAATGATGGAGAAACTTTCAAGTAATAATGACTACAACAAAAATGATGATATATGACTTCATAACATGAACTAGCTTAATAAAGCCACAAAACTCACTGCTGTCATTTGTTTTTCTTCCCTCCTGCAAATTTTATTCGGAAATGTTTGCGAACATTTTCTGCACTCTGTGTAGAATTGGAACGTTTATGCGCAAGCAATTCAATGGAAGCGTTCAAGCCGAACATAGAATATGCTCTCCTTGCGCGCAAGACAAACGGTTGAAAACTAGCAAATTATGTGCAAATTGTACGTTCTAGTAGGGCAGGCAAATACGCACTTTGAGAATACAAGCTTTTCGCGCACAATAGACACACAAGTGTCAATATTTTGACGACTGTCGTATATAATTACATGTCATATTCGAAATCAGTTTAATTGCTTGTATTATGTTAGTGCTCCACTCAGATAGCGACGTAATTGTCCCTGAAAATGCCTTGAAATCCCCCCCCCTCCCTCTCCCACACACACCTACTTTTGTGTAATCTGTTCATGTCGCTCACAATTTCATGTCAATTTTGCAAAGTGAGTAGTAGTTTATGCAGGATAACAGATCTTCACCTTATGAAGTGAGAGTGCAAAAAGTTTGATGGATTTCTATATTCAGTCACAGTCATCAAAGAAGAAATGTTAGCAGGATTAGTGGCTTGAGTGTGTCGTTTTGCCTACAAAGCTTTGTCCGAACATGGTTAGTGAATTAGGCCTTGCTAGGTTGATTAGGCTTTCCCTACCTCAAAACTCAGATATGTTAATGGACTGATATATTCTAGACTTAAGTTATGATCTAGACTAGCCTAAGTTAGAGCACGAGCAAGACTACGACCATAGCCATAAGTTAAACTAAGCATATTTGCGTAGTATTTAATTGTTAGTGATATAAACCCAGGACATCATAACCGTCATCCAATGTTATTCTGTCAATTCATTTATCGTTAGGGATACAGTTTCAAGTAAAATGAGGAGGTGATCATTGTTGTCATTAGGCTTTAGTGATATCGCATCCGAAAGGACGCCGTAACCGGTATATGGGCCTATATGGGTAAACATCCAGGGTGCACTTATATCCAGGAGGCCTGGATGGGCAATGGACTGTGGGCACCTGATGCACCTGATGCATGTATCGGAGATCCATTATGACAAACAATGATGTAGAAGATAATTAAATGATAAGAGTTCATACTTAATATCCTTTAAAAAATGAGATATACAAGTTTTTTACAAGAGTTAAAAGTCGTATTCAAAATTGCATTACATTAATAAAATAAAGGTGATTGCAGACATTTGCTCCATAATATTGAAAGCTTTTTAACTTGTTCCTTTACAGGGTGGCATCATCGTGTCCGAGGGAAAATTAAAGGCACTGGAGGGTCAAGGATATCAGAACAATACAGACAGGTTGCAGCGGGCATGTGCTAGGATCCTGGGCAATTTGTATGAAGAACACCAATAGAGTTTACAGGTATCAGGAACTAACTCCTCGCCTGTCCCTACGGGGAGAAAAGAGGGCATGGGCAGGGCCTTTGGGGTAGTTCCAAAGTGCGCTCAACCATGGTTACCTATTTCCCCACTCATTTGGTGTTTGGGCAGTTTCGTGAAGTACCAACCAAGTATGTTATTGATCAATCATTCCCTTGTTTAGTTATTATGCATACAAACTAAAGTGTCACACACAAATATGCCCACCTGACGTCATAGGTTTCATTGCTTTCAACGAGGACACAAAAACTATTTCCAATAATTGCTATCAGTTGCTGTTAAGCTTTACAGGATGCCCTCCGTAGTGTGCACACCAAGGTTGAAACTTATTTCTTCATACATTTTTAAGGGACCACTTCACAGATAAAGGGGAGGAATGGCGAGTCTGAGGGCATATGATACTGTTATGACAATTTGGGGGTACCTATTTAAGTGTTGTTGTTGCATTTGAATGTTATTAGGAGACAGGTTTTTTTATTTTAAATAGAAAAACACAAGGACAGAGAAGTGTCTTTTATTTCAACTACCAGTTATTTAATTAGGTGAATTATACTTCTTTTATTGGTGAATATACTTTTGGACTGCTAAAAAACTTCTCTCCCCCTAATTTTGGTGATATATACAGTCGTGCGGATGAAATTCTCCTGAAAGCCATTTTAACTAACCAATTACAGTACCAAAGGCTAAGAATCCTAACTAGAGTATCCCCGCCCCAAAACCATGCGCCTGCCTAACAACAAATGCAATTTCCGATCTACCCAAGCCCAATGTAATGATGTGGTGACCAAAATAAACAGTGTTCCAAGAGCATTTGTACCCAATCTGTTTGTAATTTGAAACCTGGAGTTTCAGGTGCACCTTACTGCGGTATGTACCAACTGTAATCGAAAACTGCCCACCCCTCCCATTCTTGCTTCTCATTTCGCGGGTTTACGTCCATTGTTATTAACGTTGGCGATACAGTTCACAAACATATACTGAATGATGATATGAATTATATGATTAAAACACCATATACATGAAATCCACCAACGTATAGGTCGTAGGCGCCGACTTTATCTGTGTATAATAATATTTGATACCAATAAAGAATTAGGGAAAATTACTATATACACATAGACATATATATATTCTCGCACTGGACATGATTTTATCAAAAGAATACAACATGTTAATGAGAATACATCACTTGGTAAAGCCATCTGGGTCTTTCAAAAAGAGATACTCCATAAAGTATGAAACTTAGCAAGACCAAATCATTTCATACGACAGCTCGATATTATCTCTTTCACGAAGATCGATAACTACAACCAATTAAGATAGCGCTGGTTAACTAAAGTAATTATCACCGCCACTTGTACTTAATCATCAATCCTCTTCCAAACCTAAGCTATCCTAAGAATGTAGTCTCGGAGCAAAATTCCAGCCAAATTGTATTCCCCTTCATCGTCCTAAATCATTTTAATGCGCCTATAATAAGTTCGGTAAACCATTCTGCTCCTCAAAAAACCCAGTATTTTCCGCTGACAAAAACGTTGTAAAGGAAAGTACCGCGAGCGGAGAATAACGGGACCCTTCATACTGTCACTTCGTTAGCAGTATTAGAAGAGCGTGTAGTTTTTAATTATTATATTCTATAGACAGGTTTCTTATTGTTTAATATTTTAATGTGTTTTGAGGAGGGGTTGTTATACAATGAAGATATCAACAATGATGGCTCAACAGAGAATTATCAAGAAGAGTGGTTTGATTGTCTCCATGAAGAGCTGGGTCCTGTAGACTTTAGTGAGTCTTTGTAAGAAATTGCCAGCGATGCTTCTGGTTGCAGTAATGGAGAGGATGGATTCATGTGCAAGGTGGCAAAAATGAACCCATTTCCAAAGGAGCCAGAATTACTGTGGCTGAAAGCATGTGCTGGTGCTGTTTATCACCCACCATCAGGGACGTAGCTAAGGCCTGAAATTCCAACTGGATGGGTTTTGGAACCAGAAAATTCCGACTGCTGCCTTGTACCCCTCTCTTCCCGCACAAATCGTCAACGATACGGTCAGTGTCAGTCATACACCCCATCTTTCGCGACTGCTTTTTTGTTCCGAACCTTTATCAATACATTTGTACCTTATGGGGCAAAGTTTTTGCTTATATTGATGGCACTTTTAAACTTCCGTAGATTAGCATTTGAGTGTTTTAATTGTATACCATAGAAACAATGTATATTCCAACGACGTAGCCAGGAAATTGAAAGGGGGAACACTTTTTGCGATTGATATGGGGGAGGGGGTGTCCACCTCCCCTTTGAGATTTTTTTGAACAATTGAAGGTCCTTAGATGCGATCTGGTGCAATTTTTTGCCAGTTTCATCATTATCATATGATATCATATATCAGCAGATTTTGTTTCCTGTTTAAATTCTTTTACATGTTCTTTTACATAATATATCAGAAAGACAAACATAGTGCTCTTTTACAATTTTTCCAGAAGGATGATTCTTGTTTATTGTCCAATGTCTGGACTTTAATACATTTGACGAACTAAACTGATGGACAATATAAACTTTCATATTTTGTAAGACAGCCAGATTTGCAGTGGCCTAAAAAATATCGTTATCGCCGTGTATTAGCAGTGTAATCAGGGGCGTCAATCCGATTTGAAACATGGGGGGGACGAAATCGATTCGAGTATTCCGGCCATAAGTACTATCTAAGCGGAGCGCCACCATCGGTTGGCGCGCAGCATAGCAAGAAAATATCAGATTTCAATACCTGCCAGATCGCTGGAGATGGCTCTTGCCAGGCTGGATAGCAGCCATCTAGTTGCGTGATTTCGGGAGAAAAATACAAATTCGTCACTCAGGAAATTTGCAATAAAGTTCATGCGACCTTAATTTTTGGTGGATTATTTCTTTTACTAGTGATTCCAATTGACATGAACATTAGCACCCGGTGCAAGTTGACACATGATGCGGCGAACTGGAACCCCAGCCGCATTTTGCCCTATGTTTCAGGATAGAATACCCCTCATTTGTTCGAACCCATGACAACTAACA
>JAIPMN010172401.1:1099-12345 GCA_020650975.1 Apostichopus californicus
TGGTTATAGAGGACTCAGAGGTTATGGAGGACTCAGAGGTTATAGAGGACTCAGAGGTTATAGAGGACTCAGAGGTTATAGAGGACTCAGAGGTTATAGAGGACTCAGATGGTTATAGAGGACTCAGAGGTTATGGAGGACTCAGAGGTTATAGAGGACTCAGAGGTTATAGAGGACTCAGAGGTTATAGAGGACTCAGAGGTTATAGAGGACTCAGAGGTTATAGAGGACTCAGAGGTTATGGAGGACTCAGAGGTTATGGAGGACTCAGATGGTTATAGAGGACTCAGAAGTTATAGAGGACTCAGATGGTTATAGAGGACTCAGATGGTTATAGAGGACTCAGAGGTTATAGAGGACTCAGATGGTTATAGAGGACTCAGAGGTTATAGAGGAGTCAGAGGTTATAGAGGACTCAGAGGTTATAGAGGACTCAGAGGTTATAGAGGAGTCAGAGGTTATAGAGGACTCAGAGGTTATGGAGGACTCAGAGGTTATAGAGGACTCAGAGGTTATAGAGGACTCAGAGGTTATAGAGGACTCAGGGGTTATAGAGGAGTCAGATGTTATAGAGGACTCAGGGGTTATAGAGGACTCAGAGGTTATAGAGGACTCAGATGTTATAGAGGACTCAGAGGTTATAGAGGACTCAGAGGTTATAGAGGACTCAGGGGTTATGGAGGACTCAGAGGTTATAGAGGACTCAGAGGTTATAGAGGAGTCAGAGGTTATAGAGGAGTCAGAGGTTTTAGAGGACTCTGAGGTCATAGAGGACTCAGAGGTTATAGAGGTAAAGAAGCTGTACCAGGGTAACATCATACGTCATGTACAGAGTGATACGTGTCAATGGGTTACAATAAACTCAATGTGGAGTCCTACTGCAGTTTGTACAAAATCAAATAAACTTTCCTCTGAACCACCCATCTCCATTCCAGGTCCTTCATCATTTATTTCTTGTTACATTGAAACAGTGCCACCTAGACATGTGACCACAGATGTTAACAAGTTACAAGTATAGCTTTGACTCAGGATCGACACAACTCTCAATAGTCTTCTACACAAACTACACAATTGATTTTTGAGTATCCATATTTACTTTTGGAAACAAATTAACCTTTGTATGTGAAATCTTTTCATGCAAATGACAGATCCTTCAGATGTTGGTTGTCAGCCTCCAGTACAAGAAAGACAGGTGAGCTAAGAAGATTCCATATGTAGTCAATATTTTATGATATGCAACGGTTAGCTCCATTTGTGTTTCCTTAATTTTAGTTTCCCGACACGGCAATTTCCTTTGTCGTATCTATTATTAAGTACCACCACATAGCCATCACCTATGCTGTATTTTATGAACCGGGAATGGTGTAGTACACAGTGTAGTACGTGCTGTAGTATGTGTAGTACATGGTGTAGTATGTGGTATAGTATATGGTGTAGTGCGTGGTGTATGGGTTATACATGGTATAGTACATGGTGTAGTATGTAGTACATGTGCTGTAGTATGTGTAGTACATTGTGTTGGGTGTACTGTATTATGTGTAGTACATGGTGTTGTATGTGTAGTACATGGTATAATACATGGTATAGTACGCGCTGTAGTATGTGTAGTACATGGTGTAGTACGTGGTGTAGTATGCGTTATACATGGTATAATACATGGTATAGTATGTGCTGTAGTATGTGTAGTACATGGTGTAGGGTGTGGTGTATTATGTGTAGTACATGGTGTTGTACGTGGTGTAGTATGCGTTATACATGGTATAATACATGGTATATTATGTGCTGTAGTATGTGTAGTTCATGGTGTAGGGTGTGGTGTAGTTTGTGTAGTACATGGTGTAGTACGTGGTGTAGTATGTGTTGTACATGGCATAGTACATGGTATAAGCTAACTTTTAATAATCATGTTGGCATCAATCTTATATCAATGTACATATGGAATTTAGATGTAAAGAGAATGAGTTAAAGATTTTCCACTATAATACTCGAAAAAGAAAGGTATAAAAGTTGGCCGTGGCTATTCTTACGACTAGTCGTAACAATTATCTATAAACTATTCTTACGACATCGGCGAATTCATGCGCAGTAAAGTAAGTAAAGCAACTGCGCGTGTAGTAGGGGTAACCCTAACCCTAAACCCTAACCCTAACCCTAACCGGAAATTATTGTTACTCATGGTCGTAAATATAGTACTCCTGGTTGTAAAAATAGCAACTGCGCATGCGTAATCGGAAATTATTCTTACGACTGGTCGTAAGAATAGCCACTTTGATAAAAGTTTCCTTCCTGCTTTCCTCAGGGGGCTGGTAATCAGGAACAGACTCTAGATCTGTCACAACAACCTCCAATCACATTCTGTGGAGCTCTTTTTATACCGGTAAGTAACTGTACATACTAACTACTCCTGGATGACCTTCCTTCCTTGTTCTTATAAACTTTTATTATGACTTAACAGCAGTTCAGTCTGTCATATAATTTAGACAAACCCTTCTTCCCCAGCGATAACTCTAGTCTTTGAGAAGAAACTGCCAATAGAAATAAAATACAGACTGTTGTAGTCTTTATATTCAGTTTCACAGAAATACTAAAACCAGTGGGACAGTTAGCACAGTATTAAGTGCCCCAAATTGTCAGTGATGACATCCATAGTCAGAAATTGTGTATGAAAACTGCTACAGTTCCTTCCTCTTCATATTATTCAGTGGGATTAACAGACAATATCTTCCTTTGAATGAGTGGCCTTTGTACCAGAAATAACTATAATTATGTCTACTAATTTGAAGTAAGACAACACAAATTAATTGATTTTTATGTTTTTGATGCATCGTTAGTTTACTCGTTAGTCCACAAATCTAGCCGGATACCAGATGAAAGTAAAATCTCAAATCTGGTCTCAAATCTCTACCTATAAAAATATGCAGTGATCATATATGTGATAAGTGCATAATATCTACTAATATCAGGGAGTGTACCCACCTATATTATTGAAAATAGTCGTAAAGGCGGCCATTTTGTTTTTGTCCACAAATCTAGCCGGACACCAGATGAAAGTAAATCTCAAATCTGGTCTTTCTCTACCTATAAAAATATGCAGTGATCATATATGTGATAAGTGCATAATATCTACTAATATCAGGGTGTGTACCCACCCATATTATTGAAAATAGCCGTAAAGGCGGCCATTTTGTTTTTATGCAAATTAGCCAATTTTCCCTGGTTATTTTTCTCTACCTTTTTGATATGTTTCTAAGTATGGTTTCTAGAGACATTTGCAACAAAAATCGTTTCTGTTGCAATTTTGTCTAGGTCAAGCCATTATTTTGTACAGATTGACTAGACTTCTATACATACACTGCAATAGCCCTGTTCTAGCACGGTCAACATGTTTATTTAGCTATCGACATTTCAACAGTTGCTGGAAACAGGTATTTCAAAATATATATGCAAAGTGATTTATCAAGGGGATGATTTGCCAGCATTTCTGAATTTCTACCAGCTTGAACTAAGTGTAACAGCTGTGAGATGTAATGATTCAAGATGTCAAAGGCTGTTTGACATGCAGCATCTCCTTGAGCTTTTGTTTCTGGTAGAGAAAACCATCTAGTGACCTTAATTATATTATGAAACTGAATGATACAGGCACACAACAGGTTGTTTTGACAAAACAATCCACTGATCTTAATTATATTATGAACTGATTGATGTAGGTACAGTACACCCACAGGTTGGTTTGACAAATTAATCCAGTGACAGTAATTATATTATATTATGAAACTGAAATGATGCAGGTACAAGACTGGTTGTTTTGACAAAACAAATTAACAATCCACTGATCTTAATTAAATTATGAACTGAATGATGTAGGTACTGTACACCCACAGGTTGTTTTGACAAATTAATCCAGTGACAGTAATTATATTATATTATGAACTGAATGTTGCAGGTACAAGACAGGTTGTTTTGACAAAACAAATTAACAATCCACTGATCTTAATTATATTATGAACTGAATGATGTAGGTACTGTACACCCACAGGTTGTTTTGACAAATTAATCCAGTGACAGTAATTATATTATGAACTGAATAATGCAGGCACATGACAGGTTGTTTTGAAGGAACACAAGGTCAGTTAATACACAGTGACTGTAGTTGCTGTCATAAATGTTAGGTTTTACAACCAGGAGGCAGCTTCCTGTTAGTTGGTTAGGCCCATTTAATATGTACACAAACATATGATAGCCTACAGACTTTTATGAAACTGGGAAAGGTGAAGTAAAATGATTTGTTATGAAAGCAGACACGACTCAAATAGTCAAACTTTTTATATAATGGATTGGTTACCACTTTTCCTACATTAAAAATCAGGTAAACATGTCAACCATGGAGAAATATTATGACTGATGCTTTGGATGCATCCAAGGTGACACAAAGATGGGTGTATACATGTATACAGTACAGTGGTCAGGTTATATTATCTATCTATGCTGTTTAGTGGTCAGGTATAGTATCTATCTATGCTGTATTAAATGGTCAGTTATATTATATATCTTTGCTTTGTTTAGTGACTAGGAACATCATGCCTAGATATATCTTTGCATTTTTGTGGTAGTATTTTTGTGTGGAATAATATACAAATAATGAATGGTTTCCATTCGTGCAATAGTGCAAATATTTCATGAGTTGAAAGATGTAATTTGTTCCATTCAACTCGGCTACTTGAATGGAACAAATTACATCTTTCAACGAATGAAATATTTGCACTATTGCACGAATGGAAACCATTCATTACTTGTTTTATACAACACCTTCAAATTTGGATATAATTGGATGTAAAATGCACTCATGCAACAGATTTTTTTGAACAGACAGGTTTCTCTGCTCTCTTACCATTGAGATCAAAAAAAAAAAGTATAACGCATGGTTCTATTTCATAGCGTGCAATAGAGCGGATTTTGCATGCAATCGACGAGCAATTGACCAATCAAATGGCCGGAATATAATTAGGTGTTGTATAATATTTAAATGATTCTTAACTCTGCTGTAAGTTTTACATGATGATAATTAATGGTAATTAATGCAAAGATACTTTCTTTTTGTTCTTATTTTCCTCATTCAGGGTGTCATTGAATTCTCTTTGTGTCTTTTCTTCGCCAAGCTTGTGAGCTACTCATTCCTTTTCTGGCTGCCATTTTACTTGTCACACAACTGTGAGTAAATCCAGCAAGGATTCCACTCAATATGCCAGCAGAAATGATAACAATTTTTTGTATTATTGTATGTTATGACTCTACTTATTGTACTGTTCGCCTGTGGTTAACTCAAGAATGGTACCACTCTTCTGTGTCTATTGGGTCACATGTCATGTGGGTTCATCAGAGGTCAACATGAATGGTACCACTCTTCTATGTTTAGTGGGTCATGTGGGTTCATCAGAGGTCAACCTGAATGGTACCACCCTTCTGTGTCTAGTGGGTCATGTGGGTTCATCAGAGGTCAACATGAATGGTACCACTCTTCTATGTCCAGTGGATCATGTGGGTTCATCAGAGGTCAACAAGAATGGTACCACCCTTCTGTGTCTAGTGGGTCCTGTGGGTTCATCAGAGGTCAACATCAATGGATGATGCATATGCAATGTAGATGACACCCATAGTTTGGCAGAAGTCTTCAGGTTTTGATACAGGTCAGAAACCAGACAGAAGGATGAAACATGGAAATGTTGTATCAATTAATGGAATGCTACTGTATCATACTCACTTTCCTATGGGGCTTTCCTTTCATGATTCAATAGTTTTGAATGAATGTTTAATACTGTCATCGGTGGTGTCAAAGGTAATCCTAAAGTCAGGAGAGGTCAAATTAAGAATGAAACCTGAAGAGCTCTTTATTTCAAGAAACAGTTCTAAGCAACCCAAAGCTACAATGTTAGCCCACCTCCGAATAGTGAAACAGTGCTAGGAACATTATAGTATTAATAGGAGCAGCCCACCTCCGAATAGTGAAACAGTGATAGGAACATTATAGTATTAATAGGAGCAGCCCACCTCCGAATAGTGAAACAGTGATAGGAACATTACAGCATTAATAGGAGCAGCCCACCTCCGAATAGTGAAACAGTGATAGGAACGTTATAGCATTAATAGGAGCAGCCCACCTCCGAATAGTGAAACAGTGATAGGAACGTTATAGCATTAATAGGAGCAGCCCACCTCCGAATAGTGAAACAGTGATAGGAACGTTGTAGCATTAATAGGAGCAGCCCACCTCCGAATAGTGAAACAGTCATAGGAACGTTATAGTATTAATAGGAGCAGCCCACCTCCGAATAGTGAAACAGTGATAGGAACGTTATAGTATTAATAGGAGCAGCCCACCTCTGAATAGTGAAACAGTGATAGGAACGTTATAGTATTAATAGGAGCAGCCCACCTCTGAATAGTGAAACAGTCATAGGAACGTTATAGTATTTATAGGAGCAGGCCACCTCCGAATAGTGAAACAGTGATAGGAACGTTATAGTATTAGTAGGAGCAGCCCACCTCCGAATAGTGAAACCGTGATATAGGAACGCTATAGTATTAATAGGAGCAGCCCACCTCCGAATAGTGAAACAGTGCTAGGAACGTTATAGTATTAGTAGGAGCAGCCCACCTCCGAATAGTGAAACAGTGATAGGAACGTTATAGTATTAATAGGAGCAGCCCACCTCCGAATAGTGAAACAGTCATAGGTACGTTATAGTATTAATAGGAGCAGCTCACCTCCGAATAGTGAAACAGTCATAGGTACGTTATAGTATTAATAGGAGCAGCCCACCTGCAAGTAGTGAAACAGTCATAGGAACGTTATAGTATTAATAGGAGCAGCCCACCTCCGAATAGTGAAACAGTGATAGGAACGTTATAGTATTAATAGGAGCAGCCCACCTCAGAATGTAAACACAATGGATGCATTATATTAGTAATTAATATAATAATTGTTATATCAGTTTTCTAATGCCTCACTTTTATAAAGATTTTGTTTTCATTTATAGAATGACCCCCATGCTGCTTTGGAGATGTCAATAAGCTCTGACGTCCTTGTTAATCTCCAGATGGTTTCCATTATGAAGGGAACACCAATTTATTTTCTTCCTGTTTTGTCTTACAGTACCCGATGTGGGTAACAGCCAAGCTGCCTATCTTTCAACTCTCTTTGACATCGGGGGTATATTTGGAGGTATCCTGGCTGGGTACTTAGCAGATGTAACTGGCTCTAGTGGAATTATTTCATTTATTACCCTTTGCATAGCTGCTCCAGTCGTAAGTGGTTTGAAGATATAATATAGTCCATTAGCAATATTTCACTTTTTACCCCTGCCACCTTGATGGCCAGGATCTATCAGATGTAAGCCACTCCCTATATTTTGTTTCTTACTTCACTGATAATACTTGGCCAGGATCCAGAACGTGAGCTGACTTCATGTTTTACAGATTCTAGTTTGAAGTGAATAGTTGCATTTTGAAGAAGCGTAGGGAAATTTAAAAATAAAGTTTTGGCAGGGTCTGGTGTAAGTCCTTTACCTGAGGTACCCAATATATAAATTTCTATTTTAAATTGCTATTGAAGTAAGACATTCTTAAATACAGTGTTTAGTAATGATCATCGTCTGTGTGTCATGCATTCCACTTTACAAGATATTAGTGTGATGATACCCATCTCTGTGCATTAATTTTCATATGTTTGAAACAATCTACTTTTTCATCTTTCTTTTAGGTCTTTTTGTACAATTTCTTTGGGAGAACTAGCGACATTGTAAACATAGGTAAGTAAGAATGCGAAGTTAAATAAAAGTGCATATTGAATTTTATGATTTGTTGGACAGATTTTAAGTACCTTGAAGTTGTGTGCACATCGTATCCATAACTTGATACTCAGTGGCGTAGGAAGGTACTTTTGAGTGGGGGGGCTGAAGACTAATTGCCGGCCTGGGGGAGGGGTCTAAATTTTTTGCATTTCCAGGTGGCCTCAGATGCAGTTTGGTGCAATATAGCACACTTCAACACCCACTCCATTTTGTAAATAATTTTGCATTTTCACCTGGCCTTAGATGCAATTTGGTGCTCAAAATGAGATTTTTATCATTTATTGAGAAATGAAAAATGGGCTTTCTGACTTGCGAAGCAGGGGGGGGGGGGGCGGAATGATACTTCCGCCCACCATATTTTTCACTGGGGGGGGGCTGGTGCCCCCCAGCCCCCCGGTTCCTACGCCCTTGTTGATACTGACATGATCGACCAAAGTTTGACTGTCTTTTTTGACCATACATTCTGATGTTGCCAGGACACTGTCTTATTAATATAAGTTTAATATAAGTTAATATATTAATTAGTAATTATTAATATATTAATTAAGTAAATATATAATTAATATAAGTTTTATATGGCATCAACAGTGGAAGGTCTGGTTAAGTAGCCTTTAGGGTGATATCAAGGACTTCTAAAGTATAACCAGGAGTAATAGTGGATTTTTAACCAGTCTACTGATGGTATCAAGGACCTCTAGGGTGTAACCAGGGGCTAATTGTCTAATTCATAATTCAGACACCAAACGCAGACTATGGTGAACCAGCCTACTGATGGTATCAAGGACCTCTAGGGTGTAACCAGGGGCTAATTGTCTAATTCATAATTCAGACACCAAATGCAGACTATGGTTAACCAGCCTACTGGTGGTATCAAGGACCTCTAGGGTGTAACCAGGGGCTAATTGTCTAATTGATAATTCAGACACCAAATGCAGACTATGATTAACCAGCCTACTGGTGGTATCAAGGACCTCTAGGGTGTAACCAGGGGCTAATTGGTCTAATTGATAATTCAGACACCAAACACAGACTATGGTTAACCAGCCTACTGGTGGTATCAAGGACCTCTAGGGTGTAACCAGGGGCTAATTGTCTAATTGATAATTCAGACACCAAATGCAGACTATGGTTAACCAGCCTACTGGTGGTATCAAGGACCTCTAGGGTGTAACCAGGGGCTAATTGGTCTAATTGATAATTCAGACACCAAACGCAGACTATGGTTAAACAGACTACTGATGGTATCAAGGACCTCTAGGGTGTAACCAGGGGCTAATTGGTCTAATTGATAATTCAGACACCAAATGCAGACTATGGTTAACCAGCCTACTGGTGGTATCAAGGACCTCTAGGGTGTAACCAGGGGCTAATTGGTCTAATTGATAATTCAGACACCAAAGGCAGACTATGGTTATTGATGGCAATAGAGGGAGAGGCAGGGAGATGCACCTCACTTACTTTTGAAGAAAGACATAGTTTTGGGGTCACGGGTCGGCTGTTGTTCTTTAGATATAAATTGTGCTATATTCATTGTGCTTTGGCGCACGATACTTTGCCTATTTTGCACCTGATCTATGGAATGCACTCCCCAATGACATCAGGGCAGCTCCATCATTAAATGTTTTTAAGGCACTCCTTAAAACTCAC
Source organism: Apostichopus californicus (assembly GCA_020650975.1). NCBI lineage: Eukaryota > Metazoa > Echinodermata > Holothuroidea > Aspidochirotida > Stichopodidae > Apostichopus > Apostichopus californicus. The sequence continues at coordinate 10,594 of JAIPMN010172401.1, forward strand.
CTTTTTCGAAAGTATTATTCTTTTTAAACCTCCAGTCATATTGTTTTGTGTTACCATCTTGCTATCTTTTGATTGTTTTATATTAAAATTTATTTTCTATTTATATTTTGATAGTCTTATCGTTGCTAATTTTTGGCTGTAATAGTTTAGTATTTTAGTTTTATTGTATGCTGTCATTTTTTTTAATTGCTTTCATCTTTAATTTCTGAATTTTATTGTTTTTAATAATTATTGTCTAGTTATTTATTTCTGTAAATTCTTAGGATGCAATATTTTTAGACTGTAATATTTTTAAGCTGTAATATTTTTTAAGTTGTATTTTTATTTTATGCGATTCTGTGAAGTGCTTTTGAGATCTTTCTTTTGATGTAAATGGCTATAAGAATAAATTATTATTATTATTATTATTACAGTACTTATATGAAGAGCTTATAACAGTGATAGGACAGTACTATAACAAAATACAATGTTGCCGTAGAAACCTCATATCTTCTGTTGTAGCCAAATTTTGAAGAATTTCTGCATGTTACTCGTGCTTATAATATTTATTAAATGTACTTCTATGATAAAACAAAAATAAAGGAATGATTGTTGTTTAGGACCAGGTTTTTATTTCATATAGCAGATACCTTTTCTCTGTGGTATATTCTGATCAATTAGCAGTAATTATGGACAATCTCTTGCTTTCATAGATTACTGAACAGCCAACATTTTCAGATCATTCTATTTTTTTTTTTGTCCAGTTCTTATGGTGATCACTGGTTTCTTTGTCAATGGGCCATATGCTTTAATTACAACTGCTGTATCTGCAGATTTGGTAAGTTGGATATCCTTTATTTATTATATTGTTAGTAGGTGAGAGTAATAGAATGCAATTCAAAATCAATGTATCTGGTTCTAAATGCCATTAATTGTGTTATAAGGGCCAAGAACACCTGCACAAGATATATTGTAACCAATAACATTGGCTATGTTTCAATTGCCAAGAACACTGGTACTAAGTATATGGTAACCAATAATAATGACTGTGTTACAAGGGCTAAGACCACTGGTACTAAGTATATGGTAACCAATAACATTGGCTGTGTTACAATTGCCAAGAACACTGGTACTAAGTATATGGTAACCAATAACATTGGCTGTGCTACAATTGCCAAGAACAATAACACAAGGTATATTGTAACCAATAATAATGACTGTGTTACAAGGGCTAAGAACACTGGTAATAGGTTTATGATAACTTATAACATTGGCTGTGTTACAATTGCCAAGAACACTGGTACTAAGTATATGGTAACCAATAACATTGGCTGTGTTACAAGGGCTAAGAACAATAACACAAGGTATATGGTAAACAATAACATTGGCTGTGTTACAAGGGCTAAGAACACTGGTACTAGGTATATGGTAAACAATAACATTGGCTGTGTTACAATTGCCAAGAACACTAACACAAGGTATGGTAACTTATAACATTGGCTGTGTTACAAGGGTTAAGAACACTGGTACTAGGTACGGTAAACAATAACATTGGCTGTGTTACAATTGCCAAGAACAATAACACAAGGTACATGTTTAGGTAACTTATAACATTGGCTGTGTTACAATTGCCAAGAACACTGGTACTAGGTATGTGGTAACTTATAACATTGGCTGTGTTACAATTGCCAAGAACAATAACACAAGGTACATGTTTAGGTAACTTATAACATTGGCTGTGTTACAATTGCCAAGAACACTGGTACTAGGTAT
>JAIPMN010172444.1:0-24949 GCA_020650975.1 Apostichopus californicus
CAAGGTATACACAAACATACATCAATAGGTTCTTGATGAGTCTAGTGCAAAGTCAAAATATGAACTGTTACCTGTTTAGAAATTAATGTATTCAATTTCGTTACCCCTTTGGCTCTCTACTATAGATGTTTCACAGATTAGAGTGTCTTGATGAATGATAGAAATGCTTTCAAACTTAGATGTTGTAATTAACATTCAAACTAAGAGAAACTCTGGGTGATTTTTCTTCAGGTAGCAGACCCAACTTCTTCTCACACCTTTAACTTCTTACACCAGATATTACACAGACAAGCAATAACGTAGGTTACTGTAAACACTTAAAGGGATAACAATACACTGACTGGTAAATGAAATACTGGATTCCTTGTAATGGAACCACGAAGGGGGAGAGGGAGCGATTGGCAGGGGCAGTTGACAACTAATACCTGTCTCCCACGGAATTCTAAAGTTACCCTAGATCAAACAAGGCAAATAATATATTGTAGTAGAGACTGCCAGAGACTACACAGGGAACAGGGTCTTATCTTTATCACAGATAGGCCCACAATGATCTTCTTAGAACAAACTATGTGGCTCAATGACACATTCATTGAGTTATGTGAGCATACATAACTATGTAGGGATCGACCATAAAGGACTACGGGAATGGAAAGGAGTAAGGCGGATAGGTATATCATATGCAAAACTCACAATTAGACACAAATCTAGGGAGTATTTTAATGTGAATGTTTTCCCATTGGTATTTCATATAAATATAGAAGAATTTTGTGTGTCAATTCAACAGCTAAAGACATTTAACATTTCATATTTAAGATGGATGGCTATGATTCCATACATATTACTCTAATAGTAAATTCAATTGAGGTGATTCATTCAACATTTTACAAACACATAGCTTAACTTACAGCATGTAAAATAGAAAATGAAACCGACTTCAGTCAGTTTATAAATTGTTTGGATTTTTCCGGAAATGGAAATGACGGTAGGAGGAGTATATCTAATAAATACATAAAAAGATGTTTGGATTAAACTTTATTGCAGTCGGAGATCTGACCTCAAGAAAAAACCGTTATTGCGCAATTATTAGCCACAAGAAGTCTTACCGGAAGTAGTGAAAACTACTCTTTTTTTTATTGTCGGAATAATGCATATTCATATTTTAGAAGCGTTAACTTTCTTGATATGTGACGTGAAACATTCCTTTACCCGAGAATATCCGAGTTTTGACGAACCCAAGCTGCTAGGGTACCGTTGACGACGAATAAATGAACGTAACTTGCGAGAAATAGTGAGGTGAGTACCTAACTTTAAGCTCCGATTTTATCTGTGACATTGCCGTCTTAAGTCACCAGTCGTACCAACGAGTGTATTTTCTGGTATAAAACATTTTTTTCTACAATATACCACAACGTGAAGTCATTTCACAGTTAAATGAGGTTATTTTTGGCCTGCTGAAAATGTGACCCTAAACGTGTTGCTTGGGTCTTTTATTTGTATTCTATCGTATACACTACACGAAGCGATCAGTGTTTAGGCTTCGCAATCGCATTAACAAAGATACTGAGTACACAGTATTTGTCAGTAGCCTAGCCTATGTATATTAACTTGTTATAGTAGTAGTACGTAAACAAAACTATCCTACAGCCTACAGGTGTGCATAAGCACAGGGTAAATTATGAATATGATTTGGAGTAGGCTCCAGGAATGCGTGGGCCTACATAGTGTGTTGGTAAAATACTAGGCCTAGTATTAGGGTACCAATTTAGAATTAGCGACACACTACCTAATATTATTAGTTATTACATATTTCTCTTATCTCAAAATCAAATCTGTCTGCTCACAGCCTCCTTGTTTTTTATTAGTTAGGTATCTCTGATTCTAAATGCTACTTGCATAGTTCGGTGTCCCTACTTATAAATTATAGCCAAGTTCATATCTAGAAGTAGAATTTTAGCAGTTGTATGATGTTTTTGAAGTCGTACTAGTATTTCAAACTTTCTTGATGCCTACAATTTACAAAAGTACAAGCAATAGCCTAACTTATTCCTATACCATTTCAGACATGTTTTTCTAATCTAAGTAGGCTAAACCTAGGAGTTCGCATAATATTGGGTTAATTTCTAAAGGCCAGTCATTAGCCTGTAGGAGTTGAGGGCAGTCCTAGCCAGGTTTGGGGTATGAGCTAGGAATAGGATACAGGCCTACATAGCCTGAGACTGAGTCAGTACTTGATAATGCCATAGCCTTGCTTATCTTAAGTTAGTTGCAGACCAAGTAGTAGTACTATGCTAGTGCTTGCTTTTCACATTTTATATAGGCTAGTCCAAGCCCATTAAATGTCATTTTATATTATACTTTGTTATAATCTTAACTCTTTACTGTTTTAGTTATGTAGTTATTGTTGTAAATAAGCTTGTAATTATCCATTGCTATGCCTTAGGAAAGTGCATGCCAAACTTTGCATCCTAGTAAAACAAGTGGGCCATGTGAAGTGTGTTTGCAAAGTAAATCTCGCTACTGGAATATTGGTCAGGCACTTCCACACCACGTTCAGTTGGTCATCAACTTGAGAGAACCAGGTATATATGATGATGACTGTATTTGCCAGTCATGTCAGAAGAAATATTCCAAAGCCCCAGGAAATGAACCACCCTCCCAGAGAGGACACAAAAGGTCCCATGGCAGGAATGTACTGTCGTTGGATGTTCTAGTGCCGACAAAATTCCTGAAACTAATGTCACTTGCATACTGTTATTGTTGCCTTTGTTGGGGTGCCTGCTTTTTGGGCCTGCCACATTATAAACATTTACTTATTTTTCTTTCCACAGTATGAGCAGAAGCATAGAGTCTACTTGTTTGATAGTTTGATAGTAAGTTTACAGGTAGTGTATGAAAACCACAATGGGTTGCCTTCATACTTATAACACATATCAACCTCTTCCAACCTTTAGTCAACATTTTTGGAACTGGTTATTTTTTATGTATGAAATTTTAACAAAATTTGCTATCATAATGACCACCGTTGTCAAGCATTCAGACTGATTGTTGATTGCTTTAAGAAATCTTCTTAAAATAAACAATCTTGTATGGAGGCAGCTCATTGTTTATCATAAAGGGATGAACAGGCTGGTACTAACTGGTGATTATTTCAGCTATGCCAATTGTCATTTCTGATTTCTGACTCCATAATTTTCACCACTAAATTCAAAGTGATAGAATTCAGAAAAGTAACCCTGCTTTTTTTCAGTTTCCGATTTCTGTGTTTGTATACATATACTAAATACGGTAGCTCTTCACCAGCCTGTCAGCTTATTGTGGCTCTTGTACATGTATGCTTCTCACTGTTTGTCTTGTCATTGGCCGTATTAATAATAATACTTTATCGTCACTCCAGTATCAAGTCTTTCACGTCACCACTTGCCTTCTTTTCAGATACAGGCTGAATTTGTTGTTCTTTTTGTTTGTGAGAGTGTGTTGTTTTGTTGATGTAACATTGTTGCACTGTTTGTTTGTGATTTGTCTCTCCTCAGGCACATTACAAGTAAAGTTTTCCTGTCTGTCACATGTTTCCGTCCAATTTGTGTTATAAAAAGTTTCCACTGTAATGTAAGCATCCTGCAAATGCTTGAAAATTGTCTATTTGATTAAGTACTGCATCTTATTTCGGAGACCAAAACATGTTTCCTTGGTAAAGATAATTTGTTTTAGTATTGTTTTGAAGCAAGTAACCAAAAATTTTCAACTTCTTAGTACTGGTTAAAGATTGCCCAATACAGGAAGAAAACAATGAATATTTGATTTACACACAACTAGTAACTGCATGCAGAGTCTTCACTCTTTTTTTTTTCATAGAGGGGTTGGGTAGAAGGAGAGTTGAGATGGATATGTTAAAACATGTGTAGTAAAACTTTCAGTTTTGAACACTGTGAACTCTTCCATGGAAAGTCCTATCCATAAATTATTAGATATTCTGTTTGAAGGTTGGTTTTTTTGTTGTTGGGGGGGGGGGGTATTCATTTTTGTATTTATATATCTTGTATTCATTGAAAGATATTGTCAAAAGAAAGAACAATGTGTTTGACAAAGTAAGGTTTTATTATTGTTATAGTAATGGGTATATACATTAAGAAGCAGTGCATTTAACCCTCAAGATAAGCTACCATTGGTTCTACTTCTAATGACTTGTCTTGCAAAATGATTCCATATTTTTGGCACAACACCTTTTATGTTAGTCTTTGCAAAAGTGGTCACACCCATTTCTTATTTAATACTCTTTATGTTGGCAATTTTCTATATACTTGCCTTAAGTTGCCTACAAACTGCTAATAGCATTCCTGCACCTTTGCTTTGAACAAGATCAAAATTCTATACTTTCATACCACAAGCAGCCAACCATTATTTCAAAGTTGCAAATTACCTGTGTGGCTGCAGAGCACCTTAACCCCCAAGCCATGAGGACATAGATTTAGTAATGTTGTAGGAGAATTAGATACCAAGTTAAAAGTTTTAAATCATCTACCTGAAGCTGTTCCTGCGGAATTCCAATTAAAGTAAAGAAGACTACTGTAACTATAAAAATATAAATTGATTGTTAATCTTGGACGGTTCCCGATACTAATCACCATTGGAGTCTCCCAAAAGCCTAGCTCTCGGCTATAACAGGAACTCTTCAAAACTTCTTAATATATTCACTCTCCATTGCCATCACATGGAAGGATCTATTACCATTCTTATTGGAGGACACTAAGTTTACTTCGCCTTTATATATTGCCCGCCATTGCTGTCCCTTTGGAACTTTACTTAATATTTCTTGCCTGGATCCTATTCTATCTTGCCTGGATTCTACTCTATCTCGCCTGGATTCGACTCTACCTTGACAGCCTGCAGAACAATCAATTTCCCTCCGGTCGACCCAATGGACTTGTATTTATTTTACATTCTGTGCTTTTATATTGTATAAGGATTTGTTTGTGTTGTGTAATTGTGTGTCTGAATGCAAAGTGGCCACCGGTGAGCAACACAACTGTAAGTCAAGTCATTCCTTTATTTTCATTAAAACTGGACCCCACATTATCAATCCCCTCCTACCCATGTAAGAATAACCTTTTCAATATTTTTATTCTTATTTCATATATTGGACTCTTTAGTTAAATATATATGAGTCTTTCCGTTAATCTATTGTTTCAATACAGTTCTCTCTATAGTGTATACTTAGCCAGCTACACACTGTTTCTTTGTGTCGTTTTTGAAGTGTTCTTCTGTCTTCACACTGATGGGACACTAGTAATGATACCTCTAGTCAACCCAAAGGGTGTAACATCCCTTAATTACACCTGCACATATTTTAAGATCTTGATATGTAACATATACGTGTCTGTCATTTTTGTCACTTGGTCATTTGCCAATTTGGTCACACATGTATTCTAACCTGACTATATAGATGTCTACCTCATTACATAGTCAAACTGATGCAAGGTAATAAACTTCATGCCCTTCCTCACTAAATGTTATCTTCTAACTTCTAAGCATGGTTTTGCTTTCATAGCAATTGCATCAGAGATGGTGTGCCTTTCATAAAAAAAAAATTGTGATAGCTTTCATATGCAAGTTAATTATTATTTTATTATCTATCTTTTAAAGTTTGAATACGATCTAGTTTTATGTGGTGGCATAGTTCTTGTTACAGATTCTGTTGTAAGTTCAGATTTTGCCACAGTACAGCAGTTTTGTGGAATTCTATAATTTGTAGACTTTTAACAAATTTTTAGAAAATTGTGTGCACACATCTTGCCTTGTGATGCTTATGCTTGTATAAAAGATATCACTCATATGTTATTTTCTGCTTCTTAGTGATGCTGGATTATACCACTAATGTTTCTTGACACATTCTTGACACATTCAGAATCGCTGCTAGGCAGTGGTAATGACTGGAGTCACTCCTTAGACCTGGTAATATTCCCATGCAGAGTGAGAAAGCTTTATTTGCTGTCCAGTTGGTCATTAATTATTGAGAAAGAACATATAACTGCTCATCACTCTCACATTTGGGTAGCGCCTTGTGGTTCATATGCTGCAGTGAACCTCACATGCACTAGGAACCAAGCTCAAAATCTAACAGTACCCAGGTCCATTGACCTATTAAGGATTGCTGCACTGCAGTTGTAATTAGTGGAGTCTGATCACTTAAGACAGGAGCCTGCAAATAAATTTTTTTTTGTCAACAGTACTTCTTATATTCTGCATGTGTGAAGGTATTGCTGAAGTGTAACCTTGCATATGCTTTGAGCCTTGTTCAAAACAACAGCCAGTCTCTCTTGGCCTATTTAGATAGGCTACTATGAAGTGGACCAGTGGTAAAGAGTGAGGGCTTTGGTGAGTGGTTTATTGTAAATTTTTTGAATGCGGGACAGTTTATTTACCTCCTTTGTTTTGCTTTTTACCACTGTCAGCGCTTGCTTGATATCATATGAGCATATTTGTGAGAAAATCTTTGCTATAACCCGCTTCATGTTTCTTTGTTTTCATATGACCTTTCCATGTACTTAAACTTGTGCGGATAATCTCCTTGTTTGTATTAATATCATTTTTAATTGCCATCAACATGTTCTATCAATGAATAAAAATGTTGAAAAGGAATTCAAACTTGTATTTTTTTCTTTGATTGGTGTGAGTCGTTGTCAGCAGCCAGTGTTATAAAAAAGAAATGCTCCCCATAGTGGATGGGGGGGGGGAGGGGAGTTGATATGGCTGTATACTACAGAATAAACTACTTAAGCATTCCCATAAAATAAATCCATTAAGGCCCATTGCCCGCTTTACTTTGGATATTGTGCCCACGAGCCTCATTTACACTCAGAAAACGTTTTACACAGGTTAGGTAAAATTTTACTTAATTTTCATGTCAAATAAGAACACTAAGACATTTAAGTAAAAATTACTTAAGTGCTGGTTTGTAAAGTTTTACATGTTTATTATGTAACGCAAATACAATACTGTTATGTAAAATTTTGCCAGAGAAGTTTACATAGCACCCGTTCAGTAAATATTTTACACAGGTTTTAGGTTAATTACTACCTAGTAATTAGGTAAACAATATATGGATGCATGTTTGAATCGCTCACAGCAGAAAGGTACATTTAAGAGAGAGCAAAAAGCAATGACAACACAAACAATTCAGAATGTGCGATTTTCAGCAATTAAACACCCGACTACCTTCCTATTCCAGAGGTCAATATATTATATCCCATTAAATGTAAAATGAACAATCTAGGCTATAAAAGTATTGTCTTGTGGAATTAAGTCAACTTAAAAGTGCCAACATTTTCAATTGCTACAGTGCAGTTACTTGGTCTTTGTTGTTTGCGCATGCCTTTTGGTATTCCAGATTAAACACAAAAGAAACAACTTTTCCCAAAGTCAATTTCAAATAAGCAACAACTTTAGATATATATGCTGATCCGTGGGATGAGAAAACGTGGAGTGCTGTCTATGATGACTGCTACACTGCAGTTACTTTGTCTTTGTTGTTGGCTCATTCCTTTGGTATTCCAAATTAAACACAAAGAAACAACTCTTCCCAAAGTCAATTCCAAATAAGCAACAACTTTAGGTACATTCTGATCCGTGAGATGAGAAAACGTGGGGTGCTGTCTATGACAACTGCTAAACTGCAGTTACTTTGTCTTTTTTTGTTGCACGGTAAGCACGAAAATCTCCAATCTGGTTGCACTTCACACCACCAGGCAACTGGTAAACAACTTTTTGGAAAAATTCCCAGGCACCAAGACATGCAATTTGGTATAATTCAGATTAAACACGTAGAATGATTTGAAGCACACATCAATGGCCTTCATAAATGTCCTCTGGGGTAGTGCATGTCTCTCGATGATCACAAATGACTGCTGAGGATGTATTTTGCTTCCTCCAAGAAGTAACACATATGGCTGAGGTCTTTCTGAAATCTTTTGTAAATAGAATTCCAAGTTGATGTTTCCTAAGTAACAACAAAGAAAAGAAGAAAAAAATTTCCATCATAATGAAGTTGTGTTAAAACCTCCTTGGAGCATAAGCAGTTATTTACATGTACCCCTCACAAAACATTGACATTCCTAAAGAAAATGTCCAAAATTAAATCAGTTGTGATTCTAACTTCTTCAAGTACGTTTGAAACTAGAAAACCAGATGGCCTATAGTGATTCCTTGTCATAACAGGAACTTGCATTAAATATTCATCAGACAATGTAGGCAACTATTACAACCAATGCATCATGTTAACAATGCTTAAAACAATGCTCACTCCCACTGTATGCAATTGTGTAGATTGCTATGAATGGTAACAGTTAGATCACTTTCATAATATAGCTAAATTATAGTTGGGCCTAGGTCTAAAAGTATCACCAATCCAAATCAGCTTCGCCCTCCTTGCTACAACTTACAAGCTAAAATGGCAATTAGTGGTAATTATATATTGCATTACATGGATATATGTTTATCCCTTATTAAACATAGTACCAGCGTAACTATAGGCCCATGCCCGATGCTATTTAAATTGTATTGCCTTGAAATAGCCTAAGTATACCCTACTAGTACCAGGCCTAGTACTACTTAAAAACATGACTCGCAGCCCTGGTAGAAATTCCAGTAGAACCCAGTTAAAAAATCAACTAGGTTCTACTAGGGCCTACTATGTTTAACTGGTTTTTAACTGTGTTTAACTGGGTCTTACTGGGTTCCAACTGGGCTATGCTGAACATGAGCTAGGTTCAACTGGGTTTACACAATGTTCAACTGGGTTTGTTCAGGCCCAACTGAGTTTGAACTATGTTTGAACTGATCCAGTTGGGCTTCAACTAGGTTTCGCTGGTTTTTGCACCAGCCCAACTGGGTTTGAACTATGTTGACTGGTGAACTTGCCCTGTTGGGGTTGAACTAGGTTTCAACTGGTTTTGCACTGGTCCAACTGGGTTTGGACTATTGGCTGATGAACTGACCCAGCTGGGGTTTAACTAGGTTTCACTGGTTTGCACAAGCCCAACTGGGTTTGAACTATGTTTACTGGTGAACTTGCCCTGTTGGGGTTGAACTAGGTTTCACATGGCCCAACTGGGTTTGGACTATGTTGACTGCTTTTATTTTAGGCGTAATTATCAAGAATATTATAATGTAAGTTCGTAAGCAGTAACCGTATCGTAATATATTGAAAATGCTTAATTAGCCAACTTATGAGGGGTGTAAAATAAATCTTTGTCATATTTATCACAGTTATGATTAAACGATTACATTTTTGTACCGCAATGGTTAAAAATATGAAATATTTACTATATAATGAATTTGAAAAAAAATATGTTATACTTTTTTTGTCTTCCTAGTGCAAAATAGTATGATCCGTCTAAATTTGAACTTTGACATTTGTCCCTTGCGTTAGCGCTAAATTTATAAATTCCGAATCAGCAAACCACATACGCCAACAGAAGCTTCGCAGAATAATCGCATTTGTAACCGATTTTGCCAACAATTTTAAATTATTACCGCGGCTAAGTTCCCTCCTTTGTGACCTTGCAGTATCTGTATATTATTGACACATACTTGTAACATTATAATTGATTGTAAACGTGCTCTTTATCATAAATATTTGAATTGAACAGAAACTTTAAATATAGGCTAGTGACTTAGGACTATAGTATAGGCTAGGCCTAACAAACCGGTTCCCTACTAGGTATACCACATGGTACAATTACTAACGTTAGACATATCCTAACGTTATAGTTGCCCAGCTTATAGGGGCCTGACCTAGCCTAGTTATACTGAAGTTAACACCTATATTTAGCCGCATGATTTAAGGAAAGTTATCGTCAACTAGCAAACATAATACTAGCAATTTTCAAAATTTACGCAATTGCCTTGATTTATGTTTCAAACATGAAGTGTCCTATTGCCGGCATAATAACATACTTTGCAAAAGTGAAGTGAAGTGTACAGCATACACGTATATGCTACAAATGTGAGGATGCCCTACACTATACATTATGAACATATGATTAAACTATCAATCTAATTTCTAGTGAGGCTTCATTTGTACAGTGTAAGATGGTCAGCTCTTACATAAAGTTTGGTTTTGTACCATAGTTTTACTTGTTTATTAGTGCACTGTGCAGTGCTCACTGTACAGAGGGCTATACATTTGTACAGTACATTTGTATGTTGTCTTGTGGCAGCAAAAGGGTTGATTAACAACTCTCTCTCTTCTGGGTTGCTAGGCAACTATCTTGTTCTTCCTGGAAATTAGCCCTCACAGGAAATGGGGTCTGTGTGTATATATTTTAGGAACAAAGGAGTTTTGTGAGGGTAGGCCTACAGTATAGGGAGTTGGCAATTGGCTATGAGTATCTGAGCAAGGCAGTTGTAAAAGAAGAGAAAGATAGTTTAATGGCTGGATAGTTTGTTTTAAACCTTAATTTACATAGTTCAAGTCACTGTAGACCTTATTATTTTATGGAAGTTGTGATATTCAACTGAGAGTCTATTTACTATAAAGGATACTATTTACTATAAAGGATATTGTTTTACAATAAAGGAAATTCCAGGACACCATCACTTATAAAGGACACTATTTTACTACAAAGGATATTGACATTATTTTACTGAAAGCTTACCCTGGAACACTATTTCATAAATTAAAGGATACTTTTTTGTTGGGATCGGACATTCATAATACCATTTATTGGGTTCAACTATACTGATGTCGTAGAATATCTGATGTCGTGGAAGGTCTGAGGTCGTAGAATACTTGATGTCACCAGCAGGCCAACTCACCAGAACAGACTTTTAAATTATGTGTATTTCTTTATATTTTGGGTGCGCACCTCACGACTGTAAGTTGTTTCATTTAATTCTTTGACTGAGCCCAGATCAGCTGTACATTGTTTGTTATGCATAATTATAATTTCTTTTGATCCAATCCAGTTGAGTTCTCCATTTTTATATGTGTCTTGCTCTGTGTTAGGTCATCAGTCATCACACCAAACCCAGAGTTCTCTGATCAAGAACAAACATTTATTTTCAGTGGCTAACACCCTTAATGCTTACAGTATAGATCTACTGTTAAAAATGAAAACTTCTTATAGTGTGGTGTTATATAAGTGTAGATAATACCAGTTGAGAATCCCAGTTCAAACTATTTGAAAATATAAGAAGTAAAACATAGTTCACCCACTTTAACCCAGCAAAACATAGTTGACCCAGTTGAACCCAGTAAAACATAGTTGACCCAGTAAAACATAGTTGAACCAGTAAAACATAGTTGAGCCAGTTGGACCCAGTAAAACATAGTTGAACCAGTTGGACCCAGTAAAACATAGTTGAACCAGTTGGACCCAGTAAAAATAGTTGAACCAGTTGGACCCAGTAAACATAGTTGAACCAGTTGGACCCAGTAAAACATAGTTGAACTTGAACCAGTTGGACCCAGTAAAACATAGTTGAACCAGTTGGACCCAGTAAAACATAGTTGAACCAGTTGGGAACCCCAGTTCACCCAGTTCAACCTAGTTCAAATTTGGGCCAATTTCCGTATAGAAAATTCCAGTTGAACCCAGTTCAAAAGTTCAACTGGAATTTCCACCAGGGAGGGTATACGAAGTTACGGTTAACGTACAATAAGAATAGAATACACTAGGTTACAATAAAGGCCTAGACGAAAGTCCTCCGCCCGTCCGTAGGCTATTCCGTTTAATGTTTACTTGTATGTAGGCTACACGGATTCGTTGACAATTATGAGTTGACTATGACAAACAGCAGCTAGCCTATTATATTAACTTATTGTATGAGTTTAACGTTAGGTCTACGTAACGCAAGCGATTCAAATGCATTCGTCTACCCAACTTAGTCGTGGGTCTCTAAGCATTTATCGTTCTTGTCACGTTCACTTACATAATATCAAAACATACCTTCGAATTTTTTAATCAATTCTTCCAGGCCCCAGTCTCCTAACGTCATTTTCCATGCCGTTGTAGCTCGTAATCGCACACTGAGTACGTAACGGTATGTGGCTCGCACGATATGGTCGTGGTCACTATAGTACATTTAGTAACGATAAATGTCGACAAACTGGTACAAGTAGTGTTGTATTATGTAAACTCTGCTTCCGTTTGGTTAACGCTTTGGTAAAAGTTACTTGCTATCATGTAAAATGACTTAGTAGATGTTTACAATAAGTTTGTGTAATCCTCAATCGCATGCATATGAATACTTTTACATAATGTTGTGTAATATTTACATAATTCCATGTACTTTTTTACAACCCGTGATTTACATAACATTATTTTACATATTGTTTTCTGTGTGTAGGAGTGCCCATCTGACCCACCACCCGTCTCCACTTCCCACCTCTCCTGCCATAGCTTTCGACATGCATGTATACTATGGAAGAAACCAACGCTCGCTTACCCCCACTTAAAGTTGATGTGATTTGAAATTGCATTTTACATTCTATCTACTCATCCCTACATCCATTAGGAGAAACGCGTCGATCTAAAACGATAGAATGTATTGTTTACACATGCGATCAAACCACGAGAGAAAATGTTCAGCTGGAATACCGCGATAACATCAAGTCGAAATTCAATATGGCCGCCAGACAAGCTAACGAACAAAAAATCTGCTTCTTTACGAACTGTGAATAGCCGTCTTAAGATGTTTGATGTTCTGAATGCGACATAATTTCACTTAACGTAATATTCGGGACACTTTCGAGTTGTTTTCAGGCTTAATCGTGTTTTAGGAATGATTTTTAAGCATCCCCCGGCAAGATCGTGGAACTGCTATCGAATTTTCTTGGCCTAATTTCTCCGGCAATATCTACGAAATTTCAAGATAACATTCCACCTATGCATTAAATATTGATTTTTTCTACGCGCATGTGTCTTTTTTTGGCATTATGAGTCATATTTGGCAATATATGGTTATCGGAAAACTCTATGCGTGCAGCCTTACGCGACCGCCGTAATTCAAACGTAATGATATGCAAAATCGGTAATAAAATCGGAGGTCACGGGGGCAGATCTCCGACTGATTGCATGGCAGGCAGTGTATATTAGACAGTATTGAACTCACATTATGATGATATTGTGTACGTTAGAGATATATCGCGTGAGTCCGGGTTGCACTCTTCACTAAACCATATGCTGCATTATGACATAGACAATGTAGCATGACTTCAACTTCAAAGCTGTGTGCTGAAAGCCATAGTGATTTTTATATACCACGGAACCGTTTTTTACTTTGTTTTATGAGAACATTGGATCAGACGAATTGAAGTGTACGTACAAACTAAGTTACTTATGACTTCATGTATAGGCTCAGTCATAATAAAGGTGGTCCAGTGGTACTACGAGGAGATCAAGGTCAATGATTAACATAACAAATAGCTGTAAAGAGGGTTGAGTCCAAGAAACAGTTGTCAGCAGAACCAGTTTACTATCATTCCTAATTTTAAATTTCTGTTCAAGTAGTACGGTTGTCAATCAGACTTTGTAAAACAACATTTTATTTGCCACTAGTTTCTCTTTTCTATTCGTAAATAACCGTTACGTTACATTGTATGCATTCAGCCTCAGCCTAGTACTTTCGACATACACTTCCTTATTCCGCAGAGGTTTCTCTAGTGCGCAATCACGGAAATCGGGTGAACGGACAACACACTATAAAGACGTATAAGAACGGGTATGAAAATACAGTGTTATATCACGTACATATTTCATATACATACGTTATATGCTTCACGATATTGTACAAAGCTTATGCGTTAAGGATTTTAGGCAAACACATGAATAATGATTTTGATAAGAACCAGTACTAAGTGGAATTCAAATGCATCTAACTTCTTATTGTAATGGGCTTTACTTCCTCAGATTATGTTCTATATAAGAATATATATAATTTATTTATTTTCAACGCAGTATTAAAGTTTCCATGACCACTATAAATACGACGTCGTATCTTCATTATTTGCTCCCTCTCAGCAGTAAAATTACAAGATAGTCCCCTCTCTGCCACTCTACTTGAAAGAGGTCAAACTTAGAATGACAAAAGGGAACCTGCTTGATACACAGTTTTCAACACCACCATAAGGTACCGATAAATATATATTTTTAAACAAACTGACACCCATTCAAAATTGGGATTGCAAGTAGTTACTTTTTGTCCCAAACATTCCTAAAAAAAAATTATAGGCCTACTTATGGTAGTTACGAATTGTGAAAAAAAATTATGTGTCTGAGTTAATGGACAAGCCGTAATGTTAACAACTATATCGCAATGTTATTACTCTAAAATAAAACCAAATGTGTTGTAGCCTACTAGACTGGTCTGTAACAAAAGAGAGGTAAATAAAGTACAACTATAACTAGTTTAATTCTATGACCTACATGTAGGCAAACATATAGTATGCACAACGTTGCGCTAATTGGATTGAGCTGATATTTTATATATATGTATTGGTAAAGATTTGAATGTTCTGTCTTCTTGGTGACATTGTTTTTCCACCTTGCCCTCTATCTCCTCTGTACTGTGTTTATTATATAACATTGTTAATAAACATCTCTCTTGGTGACACTGTTTTCTTCGTTGCCAGGTCTTGGAGAATGTGAGTCAGATAGATAAATCTAAGTTGGACGAGGGATCATTGCAGGTGATACAAGAGAGATGTCGAGATTCTGCCCTCTCTGTCAGGAAGCAAGCAATAGTATCCTGTACCAACAACCTGCTCATGAAGCACGCCACCATTGAATCCCTACAGAGGTACAGTATCCACTCAGCCAATATGTCTCTCAAGGGGTTTCACAGGGGGTCTACCAAGGGGTTTCACAGGGGGCCTGAATCAATTGTCTACAAGACCAGACAGAAACTGCAAATGATCCAATTGAGGGATCCAAAATCTCACTATACCTAGATTGAGCACTGTGCGGTGTATAGGCTGGTACGGAAGTGTAGTGTAGGCTGGTACAGTAGGGTAGGCTGGTATGGTAGTGTAATATAGGCTGGTACAGTAGTGTAGGATAGGCTGTATGGTAGTGTAGTGTAGGGTAAGCTGGTACGGTAGTGTAGGCTGGTAATGTAGTATAGTGTTGTGCAGGGTAGGCTGGTTGGGTAGTAGAGCGATCATACCCAATGAGTGAAAATTTAACAAATCAAGCCACCATGACTTTTTAGATTTTGACTTTGAAGCGGTAAAATGATAGCATGGAACCCCCACCCCTAACCCCCCCCCCCTCACTCAGCACCCCCAAACCATCTACCAGGCCTCATTGAAGAATTTTCCTGTTGCAGCCACAAATTTCTACAACACCTCCAATCCTATTGATTTCTAGAACATTGGTACTTCCATTTCATCTTCTCCAAACTCCAATCATGATAAATAATGATAAGCACTGAAAACATGCCAAAAGAAGTACTTTCAGCATATCCATTTAGGGCCTTTTCTCAATGGTTAACCTTTCTGCCATAGATAAGATACTCTAATTGAGGTATGGTAACTACATGACATATAGCTCTGAAGCGAGCATCAGACTTGACATGATAGAAAAATCCAGCAAAAGTGCTATCAAATCATCATTTTCTATTTTTCGTCTTTCTTCCCACAAGTCGTGGCTTCTAGAGGTCCTGCCACTGGTAGTGGACCGTGAGCCCTCTGCACAAGAGAAATGCCTCCAACTGGTCCAGGAGGCCTTCATAGATGGCATCGTTCCTCTAAACAGGTCAAACGGGGACCACCACAAACTGACCTGGAGCCTACTCAAGAAATTGACAGAGCCCGAGTTACATGAAGCAAGGTGAGTCACTGTCCGTTTTAAAGTGACGGCCAGCAAGAAATGTCAGTGTTCAGATCTTGTGCAGCATTTTTCGGGTTTGTGACATTTTTGTACAAAATTCAGACCGAGTTCGTCCACAATGAGTTCTATAGCATGGCAAGTGCAGGGCCTTTTGTGTGTAAAGTAGATCTTTGTATAATATGAGCAAACAAGACATTCATACACAAATAAGAATTTAAAGGAAAACTGGACTTAAATAGCGCCACACCCCGCCCCACCCCCACCTCCACCATGATATTAAAATGTGATATCTATTCTGTATGATGTTCTTATTTTTCGTAGGATTTATCTTCGTAAAGCCTGCAGCCTCTGGGCAAGACAGAAATTCTTCAAGGCATCATTGATGGAATCTCTGATTTCTCACCTGGAGTCCGAACACGAGGAGGTACGTAGGTCCATCTTGGAACCAAGTTTATTTTCTGATTTGATTTGTCAAAAAATTGAGCATCTCTGATCAAATGACAATAAAATATTAAATATAGTAACTTGTCGTGGTGTCAGTCTCATCTCGGTGAAGTAATTTTGATGTCTTGTAGCGAAAACGAAAACGAAAGCAGATCCTTGATATGAGATTCAGATGTGATTAGAGATAGTACCCTGAGAGTTTTCCTTCCTTTTTTGCTTACTTTATTAGTCTGTCTGGATGCTTCTGTCTGTTATCACTGCCTTCTACAAGTCACTGGATCTATCCTTCTTGGATAGAGTCTGGAGAGAGAAATCAGTGATGACTAAAACCAATCAGTCAACCATCTTGATTCACATCCTGACGGTGATCGGTCATTTATCGGACGGTTTACCGACCGATCTCTGTCGCGATCTCCAGGAGGACCTCGGGAAGAGACTGATGTCCTTTGAGGACGATCTTCCCCTCATAGCAACCGTCCTCGAGGCTCTTTGTAAGGTCAGGGAATAATTGATCTGTGGTATCTAATCGCAAAAGTGCTACTGCAGTAATTAACACAGGAACCATAGTATTTCAAATTTTCACTTTATATTCCAAGTTACAACTTTGTATACCGCAATTTCTTATCACAAGTATATTTTATCTTGTAAGTTTATTCCTTTCCTGAAGTTGATACTGTCCTTTAGAAACACATAAGCCAGAGGAACCGGGGGGGGGGGGGTGAATAGGGGGCAGCGGCAGCTGAAAATTGGGGATGCACTCTACAGCAGTGCTGTATCATTTGACTGGATCCGTGTAAGGTTTAAAAATTAAACTTTGAAAAACCAAAATATGAAGACTTTTATAAAAAATTAACAATGTCGGTTTATAAACGGTGTACATTTCGAGGAAGGAAACAAAAAAAAAATCAGAAAAAGTTGACAAAACCTGAACATTTGATTATATCACTGGAAGGTAAATTTGAAATGTAAATAATTGTGTTCCTTGCTCAGTGATGTACTTAATAAATAATAAAGCTTCTGGTGCGATTTACACCAGTTTTTCTCATGAAGAAAAGTTTTAATTATCTTTATGATGGTCCATTTATACTAGGAATTTATGAGATTGCACTATTGACATATTACTTACATCTTTTTAGAACAAGAAAAATGAGAAACATTTTTTCAATGAAAATATGTTTATTGTTTTAACAACTATTCTTTTTGAAAATGGAAACTAATCAAATTATGGTCATATTTTGCTCTTTAAATGTTTCATCAAGAGATAATTAGGAGAACTAAAATCATAGGATGTAATTTCAGTTTTTTTTTAAATTTCATTTACAGCTGAGGTGTAGTTCAAGCAAGCTGTCCGTGGACAAGGCGATGGCGCCGATATGTGAAAACATAATCGGCTCCTGTGAGGAATACCTTTCGGAGTTGGTCCTGACAGAGAACGCCACCCAGGTCACATGGAATGAAGATGTACGATATCTCTTTACGCTCGGTCACGTGAGCCAGCTCTGTCCTACCAAGACCCCCGAAAAGATTTTTATGTTGGTGCAGTCTCTTTTGGCTGGACCTGGGGTGACTCCCTCAGGTATGTCATAGAAATTTGTATTATTAATATTTAGTCTCTTTAAAGATACCTTAAATGATCATTGAAATGAGACTTGTAGTGTCAAAATTCATTTTCATTAATTTCTTTCATTGGTTTTGTCAGGTATGTTGCCAGCTTAAAGATTGAATCAGTTTTTGTTTGTTGAAATGAATCTAAAAGTGAGAGTTTACTTTGACTTTTTCCCCATCAGGGAAACTCCTTTGTTGACATTTAATAATATTTAAATTATAAATATTGGCATTGAATCAAAAGTGAAATTCTTAACATTTAACCTCATAAGTTTTGAGAAATCTCGCCATCACGAAATGGAACACTCTCCCTTGAGTTAAGATTAAATTGAGAGTTTGCAATAGATATTATTACAGGATAGAAATATTGCATGCAATTTAATCATAGACAATTGATCTATCAACCAATATGAATTTTGAAGTAACAGGACTCTGAAACTTTAGCTTTGAACAGAGCTGCTGAAGGTGTCCTCACAATATATCGTAAACCTGCCTTAACCAGTCTGTCAAATTCTCAGCGAAGTTTTGCAAACATACCAAATGTTGAAACAACATTGTAGAATGCCAGCAATGTATTCAATGTTACCTACACTTCCAGGATATGTCAATAAGTAATGTTAAGCTAGATTTAATGTGACATTCAATTATCCAATTTTTCTCCTCCAAGACGTTTTCTTTGAACCCAGAAATTCTCAGTTAAATGTCAGAAATCTTTGAAAATGTGATATTTGCTTCTGAGATTTTACTGTGTTCTTAGCCGAGTTTTCCCGTAGCCCGAATTCTCAGGGTCTGTCAGCCTTATCGGTTATGTATTTGTTGTTTTCCAGCTGATTTTCCCAGCACCCAGAATTCCCAGTGCTCACACCTTCATCACTCTGGGTAAACTTTGCCTGCAGCACGGAGGGCTAGCCAAGCGGTGCATCGCCGCCCTCGCTCGTGAGCTGGAGACCTCCTCGGACGCAGCTGTTCTTAATAACGTCATGATAGTCATGTGTGATCTCTGCATCAGGTACAAACTTTACAATTTGTCAAAAATCTTGGACTAAGTGAATCACAACATTTTATGGGTCTCAAATCTGAATTGAAAATTCCAACCAACTTTGATCTACTTTAACACTGCGTATTCAGTGGACTACAGACCTTTAGGTTCGCTATGCAGGATCTTCAATGAGAACTCAGCCATGACCCCTACCAGACACCCCACCCTTCCCTCACAATCCATGCCCAGATAATTGAGAGTGGGGGTGGGGGGTTGTTACAAGGGAAGTTAGCCTCTAAAGAAGATTCTGCTGGGATGGAAATATCAGCTCAAATTGTTTTATAATTACCAACCCCGGAAATTTTTGCAGAATATAAGCAGTTTGTGAACAGTTTTTTTTAATATTTTCTCTCTTTATTCCTTTGCTGAATTTGTCACAAAACAATAAATATTACACTAAGAAAAGGTACCATGATAGATCTAAGAATTGTTCTGTGGTGTTATTATGTCAGCTAGTAGGAAAAAAAACAGTTGGAAGTGAAGATATGACTGGCAGTTGTGAGCTGTTAACTCATAAATTGGCAACCAACCCTTGGGGGTCCTGGAGACTTGGGAACCATGGACATTGGGCCCCTGCACATTGTAGGTCTCTGGACATTGAGGGGGCCATGGACATTGGGGGCCCATGGGCATTATTGGCCTCTGGACATTGGGCGACACTGAACATTGGAGGCCTGGACATTGGGGGCCCTGGTTCACTTTTCAATGAATTGCCTCAAAAGCCTATTGCTATGCTTCTGATAATGAAAGGCCTTGTTGTTTTGCACTTGAATCTTTAATCCTTGGAGCTAACATGGCAACCAGAGGTGTATGAGTGACAAACCTGTTCAATCATTAATTTCTCACAATCAGTGATGTTTGAATGATAAAAACCCTTGGTCTTAGTTTGAGAAATTGGAGTATTAATTTGAACCCATATTTTGGTTTCATTGATGAGTTTTCTATGACTTAACTTACAGATATCCCAACTTGGTTGATCGCTACATCCCAAACTTGGCCTCGTGTTTGAAGGATCTGAAGGAGACTCTGAACTCCCTCACGCACCTGCTGCTGGTAAGTTTTTACTTGCCAATTATCAATATGCTACAATTCAAGAGTGATTTGCATAGCTCAGATTTCTTAAACAAATCTTCAAAAAACAAAAATAAATAGCATTTTTTGTTGCAGAAAACAAGAATCAGACACTTGAAATTATTTTTAACCTTTATAGTTACGCTAGCATGTTGGCCATGACAAGAATACCAAAATGATACCATTGAGGAAAACTACAAACCCATCCATGGATACCATACACTTAAAGTTTGCATTGCATTAAGTAAAATGTCAAAGGTCACTTGACCAGTGGAGGTCAAAGGGCCAAACTTGTGCACTTACAGCAATGGTCAAAAAAATTGTCCCAAACTTATATTCAATGTTAAAGTAATATTCCTGTGGCTGCAGTTGATTGATCAACAAAATTGCTGGAGATGTTAGATAAGTAAAGAAAATGGAAAAAAAGAACAAACATTTCCTTTTGGCTAACTGCCAAAATGACAAAATAGCTGAGAGTGTCAAACCCATAGAGAGTAATGAGTATTTTAATGAATATTGTTGGGATTAATGTTTAGAGTTTATTACTTATTAACATAAAATGTCAGGGGCCATGAGGTCAGCGAGTTCTAGGGTCATGCAGTCAACCTTGTTGGGTGTACGACAAATGATGTGCTTCCAGAGTGATGATGACATCATAGTGACCAGATCTGGGGATGAGATCTGCTAGTTAGTGGATTGCCTAGTACTTTGATTGTATTAACAGGTTATTATTTTATTAATCTTTTATATATTTTATTAAATAGGAGAATTACGTGAAATGGCGTGGCCCTCTTTTCTTCCGCTTTCTCAGTACCCTCGTCGATGATTCGGAAGTGATTTGGAAGTTCTGTAAGTACATGTTTCATCACATCTTACATGTATTCGTCTTTAATTCCTGAATTTTTATTGCTTTCATAACTATTGTTAGGATATATATATTTGAAATTTTTAGGATGCAATATTTTAAGGCTGCAATATTTTTAGGCTGTAATAATTTTAAGTTGTAATAATTTTAAGTTGTAATATTTTACGCAATTTTGTGGAAAGTGCTTTGAGATCATTCTTTGATGTAAAGTGCTATACAAGAATAAATTATTTATTTAATTATTTATTTATTTGTACTCGTTCAACATCATGTGTGATACCAAAACATAACCTTCATGTGAGAAAGAAATTTGTGTTGGAAATTGACTCACCTTTTGAATTATGAGACATTGAATGTTATCCCTTGCACTTTAACAACATTTTGACATTTTCAGCAAAACTGAAAAGAAAAACATTGGGATTATAAAAATATATATATATATATTCCCCCCCCCCCATTTTCTTATTGTTTTTTTTCCCTGATTTACAGTGCCATTCCAATATTGTTACGTTCATTTGTTCATGTTTTAATAATTATTATCGTGTGGTGGCTGGTAACTTTATTCTGTCTCATAAAATTTAGTCAATGTTTTTTTTTAATAACCTATCAAACCAGTTACTGTGTTGTCTTAACTTAATTTAAGTCAACAGTATTTCCTTTCCAATGAAACAGCCGAGTAGGACAAAATTTCCTACTGCTAATACCACTGTATACTGTTTGCCTATGTCATGCTTCAAAACACTCGTACTGACAGCATGAACAGTTCCTGACCTGAAAAGATGATGTATTCATACTTTTCAAAACTGTCAGTATTAACATGTACACATTTTGAATACACTTAATTTCGTTATGGATGTTCATGACATGTTAAACATATTAATATTCATGACTTTCATGCATTATTCTTCAGCTGAATTCTGCTTGGTACAGCTTCTCCTGAAGAGGCAGCCTACCATGTTGTTCCAACATTTTCTGGAGGCCATATTCCACTTCAACGCCTACGAAGGCCAAGCAGGTACCTTTAAAGTTTTGAAGTAAAGATGGTGATTATTTTTATGATTTAAGTATCAGTGAAGAAAGAATTAAAAAACTTTCATTCTCAAAGTTAACCATCTTCTGAGAAAGCATTGTAGATGAAAACCAACCTTTATGAGAACAGGTGTAACATTATCACGATCACATGAGGTGAATAAGAGGAAAGAAGTAAAAAGACCTCCGTGCTCAATGTTAACCATCTTGTGGGAAAGCATTGTAGATGAAAACCAACCTTTATGAGAACAGGTGTAACATTATCATGATCACATGAGGTGAATAAGAGGAAAGAAATAAAAAGACTTCCATGCTCAATGTTAACCATCTTCTGGAAAAGCATTGTAGAGGAAAACCAACCTCTCTGAGTACAGGTGTAAAATTATCAAGGATAATAAGTTAGTGTTACATAAAAACAACAATAAATACATAAATACATAAATACAACATTCCCTGTTTACAATACCTGCTATAGATCTCAACACTTGTATAGCAATTTGCTTATTTTGAATAGCATTTTGAGATGCAGGATAAATTATTCCTGGACATGGCCACAGTAAGGGCTTTAGGATGAGAATGGACTCACTTTGACATTGACTATTTAGCCTTTCATGTTCATTTTGCATAAAATGTGCTTCAGAGTCCAGTTACTTCTCTGGACTGGCATTTCACTAAGAGTCCACAATTTGGTCACCATTGACATATTATAGAAGTGCAAAAGTGGTCACTCATACATATCCAAACTTTAACCATTCATACACAAACTCTTAGGCCTTAAATTTTGAGTTATTTTGTTTTCAATTAAACTTGATTGTTATCTGAATTGAATCGCATTTAATACACAGAAAGTTAGTTCCGACTTTAACGTCCGGCTTAATTTTGTTTTTTATTCTTGTGATCACTAGTTTGATGAAAACAAATTTTTCTGTTTATTAGTAATGTCCATCATAATTACTTATTTTCATTTCTACAGTATACCGGCTTGGCCACTGGCTTGATAAACAACTTTTTGTTTTGATTAGTGTTGTCCATCATATGTACTTATTTTCATTTAGTATACCGGATACCTTGATTGACTGTTGTACGTACGTGTGAGAAAGTAACTCCAAACCTGAATTTGAATTGAAATGCACTTCAACACTAACGAGCTAATTTATTCCGATCTGCACTACAGTCTACAACAAGTTTACCCAGACAGACCGAGAGAAAGGCCTTTTGTCACTGAAGGGAGAAGAGAATGCTTCCAAAAGGATGAAGTTATACAGCTTCATGCTACAACATATGGAGGACGAACATCGAGTCCACGTAACAGCGAAACTATGTCAAGATGTAAGTACCTCCAGACCGGGCTTACTCCTCACCTCACCTCTCCTCTCCTCGATGAGTCTTCAGAGAATTATGAGGCAGGCGTGTAATTTTCAAAGGATACTACTTTGTAATATTTTCAACATTAGATGGACCAATAACAATTGGTTATTAAACGATGAGCTCTACAATGAAACCAACCAAACACCTTGGTCATCCATAGACGCACATAGAAGATTGAGATTTTTCGGTCATGTAGCAAGACTCCAGGAGGACGCTCCAGCAAAGGTTGCTTTAAGAGGAGCATTGAGACATACTGCTAAACCAGTAGGAAGGCCCGTGAATACCTTGCTTGAAAAAAATAAAGTCGCAATTTAAGGACGTTAACATTAACAATTTCGAGGAAGCAATAAACTTTGCGCAAGATCGTGATACGTGGCGGAGGTTAATCACTGAGACTCAACTTACTACTACTACTACTACTACTACTACTACTACTACTACTACTACTACTACTACTACTACTACTACTACTACTACTACTACTACGACGTGTAATTTTTGCACCCATCCGTGGTAACTAGACCACCACCGTGTACCTCAGCATTTGCCACCACTTTTTCAAATACTGATGCTCCACCCCTTCTCCTACCCCCTCCCCCTTCCCTCACCCTGTCATGGTGAATGAATTTGATAGGAAATCATTGAAATAACAGAACCAAAGCCCAGTTCCCTACTTCACTAACTGCAAGTAACAAATCTAGAAAATTCTCCTTTATACAAAATTTCAAAGAAGCAGCATTTCAATAGGTGCCCTGATTTATCTGAGTAAGGCCTGAAGAATGATTTCAAACATTGTATGTGGTTTAACTTTGCAATATGTCATCAAGAAATTTATGAGTCCGTATAGAACATCTTTACACCATTTAGTATCCCGTTTTATTTTAAATTTGATGATTGCTGGCCTGTGAAATTCAAATGAAAAGCAGTTGAAGCATTTTAAACTGAGACTAATTTTGATTTGGCCTTTAATTTTGATTTTCATATTTCCTTGTCTATGTTTTAGATCCTTGGAATTTTTTTCGACAATTTTCTACCATTGAATGAGGACACAGAAGATATTTTAAAGGATACGCTTACCATCTTGGGTTGTAAGGTAACATGGGACATATCTTTAAACTCTTTAACATCTTGGGTTGTAAGGTAACATGGGACATATCTGTAAACTCTTTACCATCTTGGGTTGAAAGGTAACATGGAACATCTTTAAACTCTTAACCATCTTGGGTTGTAAGGTAACATGGAACATATCTTTAAAATCTTACACTATCTTGGGATGTAAGGTAACATGGAACATATCTTTAAACTCTTTACCATCTTGGGTTGTAAGGTAACATGGAACATATCTTTAAAATCTTACACTATCTTGGGATGTAAGGTAACATGGAACATATCTTTAAACTCTTTACCATCTTGGGTTGTAAGGTAACATGGAACATCTTTAAACTCTTCACCATCTTGGGTTGTAAGGTAACATGGGACATATCTTTAAATTCTTTACCATCTTGGGTTGTAAGGTAACATGGAACATTTTTAAACTCTTCACCATCTTGGGTTGTAAGGTAACATGGAACATATCTTTAAAATCTTACACCATCTTGGGATGTAAGGTAACATGGAACATATCTTTAAACTCTTTACCATCTTGGGTTGTAAGGTAACATGGAACATCTTTAAACTCTTCACCATCTTGGGTTGTAAGGT
>JAIPMN010172572.1:0-15092 GCA_020650975.1 Apostichopus californicus
ATAGACTACACACGTTCAAGTTAACTTTAGACTACACACTCAAGTTAACCATAGACTTCACACACTCAAGTTAACCATAGACTACACACACTCAAGTTAACCATAGACTACACACACTCAAGTTACCCATAGACTACACACGTTCAAGTTAACTTTAGACTACACACTCAAGTTACCCATAGACTACACACGTTCAAGTTAACTTTAGACTACACACTCAAGTTAACCATAGACTTCACACACTCAAGTTAACCATAGACTACACACACTCAAGTTAACCATAGACTTCACACACTCAAGTTACCTGCACTTCCTTTTCCTTTACGTGTGTTGCTGCTCCACTGTAAGAAAAACAAAAAGTACAGTATAAGTTTCCATCACTTGCAGAATTGAATGTTCATGAAGTATTTAATATCTATGTAGGTTTAACTGATAGTCTACAATCATATTTGCTTCCATAATTGCAATATTGCAATGACAATACACCATATTGCTAGGGCACTTGTTTCACCCTGAAATTAACAGCGGTTTTATGGTTTGACTTAATGAACTGTTTTGTGCACTTTTGTTAACATCTTACACAATAAAAATTGATGTCTCCTAAATCTGCAGCTAGGAAGGCAATCATACTGTGACACATTGGGGTTTGATAGAGGGATGTGTCATGGCCATATATATACTATATTACTGCTTCAGAGTACCTCTGAAAAGTGCAATAATGCTGCATTACTGACAAATTGTAGCTGCTGGTAGCCTACGGGATACCTAGCTGTAGCTATATATTGTCAAAATGTAGCAGAACTGTGTGACATGGTTCTACTGCATATAGTCTGTCATATATTTTATATTTTGCCAGTTCTAGTACAACATTGCTGCTAATAAGTATAAGGATCTTCCATTATTGTTGATACAATAATAAACTAGCTTACTTCAACAGTTTACTTAGTATCACTATCTTGTGTGTCTGCATGTAATTCAATCCGTCGTAAATATACACAAGGAGAGAATTATAGAGTTTATACTTACTTAGGATATACTTCAACTTGACTGGTGGCTTCTCTGTAATAGTAATGATAAATAATATTAACCCTAATAATCAATTACTTTGCTATTTGTTACCGAAGAGAATCAATTATTGTAATTGCAACTATCAATACTGCTTATTCTTTGAATAGAAAAATTGTCTCAACCATTAAGATTGATACTAATGATGTGCATAACAGGACTATTTCTAAGAAATGTTATGAAATTAAGACATGGAAAAATTATCAAACACAAGTTAACATATTATTTGTCTTTATTGAAGAATAATGAAATCAATTATCGAAAACTGACAGGGATATCTGAAAAGAGCAAAGGAAACTAATATCTTTCCTCTTTTTAAATTATTGAAATATTGAAAAGTGTGTAAATAATGAAATATTTTGGAATACAAAATTGTATAAAACTTCAACTGGGAATGCAAACAGACAACTCATGATGGCATTGATTCAGTTGAATTGTATTCTTCTTGAGCAATAAATTCGGTAAAAAGTTAAAAGGCTGCATGAAGACATGAAACTTACGTGTGAAGGGAGTTGTTGTCCTCAAAGAATACAGGGTTAGAGCTGTTTGTGGAAAAAAAAAAAACAATTTTCAAGATTTCAGATGACAGATGTGAAAGTTGGAAAAGATGTCACAGATATATATCTGTGACATATTATATATATAATAATACATCATCTGAAATAATGTTTAGAGTACTTAAATTAGGACAAGCTCTTACTCTCAAATAGATTTAAGTATGATACTAATGTCATGATAATGGTATGCTGATTGGCACACAGTAATGCTTAGCCTACTGTCTTTAAATAGCCTGAAATCTTCTTTAAGTGCAGCTTCAAAGAGCACAATGTCCTTGGTAACTAGTCACTCCTTTCATCAAGTCACCACTCAATACAATTAGGTTGACTTTTATAATAAGGTTTACTTAAACATTGAAATAAATAACCAGGTCTGCTATTAAACTTTCTAATTACAGAAGTGTCTGCCATCTGCAAAGGGCACACTTTAGATACTTAAATGTTTAGAGACATTGTGTGTCATAGATTTGAGAAATATTTGAATTTGGCTTCCACTCAAATACTGAAATTGCTCTGGTTCTGTGTACAGAAACTACATCAATCTTTGTATTTTTGCTGCAATTTGTATAAAAATGTTGCTATGCAAAATTAGATCAATTATTCAAACTTGAACCTAAATATGAATAAGAGCAAACAATCCAAGTAAAGACTGACACAGATAAACACTTTATACTCAAACATGATTAATAACATTACAGACAAAGGAAGTGGATATGTAGGGCAGATGGAAAAAATAAAGTCTTCAGCTTTTATATATTCCTCTCTTCAAATGTACCAGAGACTTAAGGAAGGGATGCATTGGTGTGGGAGAACAGAATGAAAATACTTTACAAGGAAGTATAAAACCAGACAGGTCTCACTTGGGTAATATTAACACACATTATCAGTACAGTGCAAGGTGCCATTAAATGTGGTTATTACATTACTGTTGGTATAAAGCCATAAAGTGACATAAACATTGAAGTGCACTTAAAAGCACTGGCTTTCCTTCTAGTACACCAATGGCTTTCTATTTCTATGTTATTTCTAAGTATACAGGTTTATAATGCATGAACCTTCTTTATGTAGATGCAAACAGTTCCATATATCCACAGCAGCAACAGTCATATAATCATGTAAGGATCAGTGAAGATTATACAATGACTAATCTGTGTCCTCAACCATTCCACATTGAAATAACTATATTTAAGCCCAACTTAAAGGAAGGATATCACTAGGCTTCCCACAACTGATATTCTCAAACAAGCCAGTGTTTTCTTTTGAGATTTTTTCTTGTTTTATTTTGTATCATTTGAAGCCTTGAATTTAGCTTTTAAAATATGTTTTTAACCTTTTCACAATCAGTTTGGTATCACTTTCAAGAGTACCATAACTGCTTCCTGAGGTACCATGCTGAAAGTATGATGCTGAGGCACTGCAGTATGCCAGGCTGCAGGATGCTAAGGCACTGCAGTATCCTGCAGCCAGGCTGTATAGGACATAATCTTTTGTACTCTGCAGCTTCACAGAGTAGACAATAGAGGTCCTCAGAGATAATCCCTATTGTTTGATTTGAGTCATGCTCGCTGAGCAGGAGTTTGAAGCTCCTGCAGCATTTCTTTTTGACACAGTGATTAAATATGTGATGTATTCATAGCAGTGGTGCACACACAGTATATACAAAGGAACCACACTACTTTACACAGAGCAGTGGTGCACACACAGTATATACAAAGGAACCACACTACTTTACACAGAGCAGTGGTGCACACACAGTATATATATACAAAGGAACCACCCTACTTACACAGATCTGGTCACAGTGATTAAATATGTGATGTATTCATAGCAGTGGTGCACACACAGTATATACAAAGGAACCACACTACTTTACACAGAGCAGTGGTGCACACACAGTATATACAAAGGAACCACCCTACTTACACAGATCTGGTCACAGTGATTAAATATGTGATGTATTCATAGCAGTGGTGCACACACAGTATATACAAAGGAACCACAACTACTTACACAGATCTGGCTGTACCATCAACAGCTTCAGTAGCTCTCATCCTGATGTTTAAGCAATTTCACAGAAAATAAAACCTTGTTGTTAAGGTATAGATTTAATGTGATACCTGCTATCCTAGTAGTATTGGTTTATAGGCTTAGATTATAGATGAAAAGTGTTGACTTTTGGTCAAACATTAATCGTGGAGATTATCTGACATATTTGACTCGGCTCTTTGAATGTCATTAGCAATACCATTTATTTAATAACATATTTAATTGTTGTTAAAACTAAGATTTTTAATTCCTTTTCAATCAATTCAAAATTAATATGCCATAAAAAACAGGAGCCCACAAGGAGATAAAAGTACATTACGAAGGAAAAGTTAGAAAATTGTTTGTCTGCAATGAATTTAAGACAAATGAGTGTGGGTGGTGACTTATTGAGGTGAACATGTATTTGTTTCTTGTAATTGATAGCTTATAAATAGATGAAAGCTAAGCGGCACTCTATGTGTTCAATTGCAGGTGTTCAAATCACATTCTCAACAGTGAAAGGTTTTCACATGGAGCACAGTGTTCATTGCACTGTTATTCATCGTTGTTTTAGTGTGAATGTAATGTAAAAAAAAAAAAAGTCAAAAAAAGTTTGCTACTCAAATACCAATTTCAAATGTTCATACATCATGTCTAAAGGTTTCTAACCATTCATATCAAACATATTTACACTCTAAAAGTGTAAAACTACACACAGATTGAAATGAAATAGGAAAGTGTTGTTTCTCTAAATGGCCATCCCATTAGTACGCCTACATAAATAACTATGATTCCTTTCGATTGCTATTACTGTGTCACCTAATAGACGTATACAACCATAGTTTGTATACAGTACACCAGCAGTAGTACCCACAGCTGGTCTGTACCAATTACTTACATTTCTAAATCCTCAGTACTTTGCTTGTAAGGATTAAACGTGCTGTACTGCATTGGCAGATATATCCTGTTCTCTTCTCGTTCAGTTTCTCTCCTGAAGAGGCAACAAAAACAAATCAATAAACATGGATAAGACCAACATACCACTTGAATCATTCAGGCATCATTTCACTTAAACATGAACGTTTCACTTGAACTTTCAATGGAACATTCCAGGCATAATTTCAAGAAGACATTGAATCTTTCAGTAACTGATTTGAAAGTCTCCACCCCCCCTCACCTCACCCCCCATCCATCCATCTCCCTCACCACCCTTCCAAAGATACTCACCCTACTCCCCATCCATCCATCCATCCATCTCCCTTCACCCCCCCCCCCCCCTTTACATTTTTGTACCATTGTATATATCCTATCATTCAAAAGTAAGGTCTGTTCATTGATTGATTTTACCAATATATATATGTACTAGGTCATGGCCACTATACTTATCGATACACCCCACCACCATGACTAAAATCAAAACATTTCACTCAACATCTGCTTGTTGAAAAGTAAACCAAAGACTTTACGTTATAATTCATAGTTTGATTGTTTCTTATTGGTGGGTGCACTCAATGAACCTAACAGTCTTTAGCATATTCAATCAAAAGCACAATCCCATTGGGACAGATTTAGTATGTCCCCATCAAGACCTGAGATAGCAACTACTCAGATTTAATTGACCATATGTCAAGAGAAGTCAGCAAATTGTTTGCATCATGAAACATTAGGTAATTGTGGACAAGAGGTTCCAGAATACATCCTACAATATCTTATCCAGTTCTTTCCTTTTTTGTTTAACATTTTGTCTGTAGGATATCGTGGTCTGAAGAATACACAATGGGCACTCACTCACTACTCAAGTCTCACTAAAGTAGATTCTTTATGAGCATCATAAAATCATATGATATTTTCTTTCATAAACAGCAAAAGTCTCATTAAGTTTACTTTAATGAAAAAAAGAGAGACTAAGTCATTCTCGACATAGAGTTGGATTATATCCTGAGCATTATGAATTGCATGCCAGATAATGTATGTTATCCCTCAGGATTGAATCTATAAACACAGTCACTCTATCATCTAAAAGTTGAGGGAGATTGCCAGTACATTTCAACAATCTCATCAATCATACCACCCTATTATACAAACCTACTGTAGACATTATTCTCTGACCTTCAGTAACAATACATAAACATTGGATCATGACTCAGTGGAGATACCACAAATCTCCATAGCAACCCTTGGGATACGTCTAGACTCAAGATATATTACAGACTGAGTGGGGTGAGAGAGTGGAATGGCGGCTAGATGATGCTAACTTACTTCTTCCACGAGATGAGGATGATGACGCAAGCCATCACAGTCAGGATGAAGATGATGACAGCTATGATAAGAAGGAGGACACCTTCAGGGGCATATGGCCGGTTCACCACGATCATCCCAGAATCTACATCAACAGGTTTTCTGATCTCTAGAATCTCCCCATCAGGCAAAAGTTTCACGCCGATGTCAACTAGCTGCTGTCTCCTTGCCAACAACATGCTGTAATAATAATAATAGGCATATTTAGCTTAAATTAGCTTAACAGTGGTAAGCATAAACTAAATTATAAATGACTGTCGCTTGTTAGCACAAACGTCCCTTCATTTCGCCAGATGAATAAATGGAAAATCAATCAATATTACTAAAATTATTAGTTTTACTCCTCTGGAAAGACACTTAAAGGTCTAAATGAAGTTGTGAGAAAATACAGAAAATTTTTTATTTGGGATAATTGGAACTTTAGTTTAGGTTAGTTTAATTTAGTTTAGTCAATAAATAGCTATCTTTAATTAGCTGTTGTGTGAATCTTAAGACAAAGACTTTAAGCATCTCTCACCCGATGGTGTCATTGTTCTGCCAAGGACGAGCTGTGGAGTCTTCTAGAACGAAGATTAGGACATCTGAACCACTTGGGTCTATTTCTTGATAATCTTGTCCTGTTCTTCTTTGGATGACATCTTCTACAAATGCATGAGCTGAGAAGAGCATACTCAGCTCTGCCTCTAGCTGCCCTCGTTGTTCCTCTACGATGCTGGTGCTCAGGTTTATCGATACAATGATACGGTTCGTACTGTTGATAACAGATATCTGATTCATGCAGAGAGAAAAATAATTTCATCAAAAATAAGAACCGTTCAATCTAAGATTAATATTTGCAACGATACGGACCCTTTACTATGAATTAATTTGCAATATAAAAACATACAGTGTGAATACATACTGTATGAAAACATGAAAACAGTATGAAAACATACTGTATGAAAACATACGGTGTGAATAAGAAAATGTCACTTAGAATGTGAAGGACAAAGAAACTGGCAAAAATTGATTTCATTCAATTCTCAATCAGAAGGCTTTGACATGTTGCAGTTTCAAATACTTTGAAGATATCAATGTTAAGCCTACTGCTACATATATACAAAGTAGGCAGTATTGGTTTTACATGTCAGTACTCTCACATCTCTGTACCGAGTATCAACACAAATATTAAGCATTTCTAAAAGGAAATTAGCTAATCAGCAGGGAAAGTACAGATAGCAATTATTACTAGCTGTAATCTCTAAACACTTAACCAGTTTAGACAAAGACTTACGAATGTTCACTACGGTGACAAGATTCTACAAAACTACAAACGAGGCTAATAGGAATAAAACTGACCAGTAGTGTCGTTGATGTTGTCTGCAATTGTTCGCTGCTCTGATCTTCGGCCGTGATGATTAATCGATAGGTCAGATCCGATTCGTTGTTGTTGAAAGCTGCAGTTGTTACTACCACACCTGAACTCTCCAATATCCTAAACTTTGAATCCATAGCAGATGGAACCGCGCTGCTCCTATAGACCACATCCCCTACCTGGGTGTCCAGATCAGTGGTCTGTGGAATATACAAGGAAGATTAGATAACAAGATTAGATCAGATCTAGTCAGATTAGATTAGATTAGATTTTACACCTTATCCTTGGTTAAGTCAGTAAGCTGTGGATAATTCAATGAAGATAACAGATTAGGTTAAATATGACAGCTGGAAACTCTTATATGGCTCCACACGGTTGTTCAAGGTAAAACCATGGTAAGTCTTAAAATGTAAAGGTATTCACTCTAGTAGTAGTAGTGGCGGTGGTGATGATGGTGTGGACATGATGATGATGATGATGATGATGGTGGACTAGTAGTAGTGGTGGTGGAGGGTCTTACTCCTCCAAAAAAACATCAATTCAACCAGAATGTAAAAATACATAGAGGTTTCAATGACTTAATTACAATAGATTTCTGCTTGTTCACCAGGAATAGCTCTTACAATATAAATGTCCAGATTTCTACTATTTGATATCTTTTGAAAAGGTTTTCATAGTTTGAATGCTGGTGACTAAGATGACCTTTGACCTCCACCAAAAATAACAGGATTCTTCCTCTTAATGTGACATCTACATACCACGTATGGAAAGTATCCATGATATCTTGAAATATCATGTTTACAAGATTATCATTGTTTGACCCCTGGTGACCACAGATGACCTTTGACTTCCACCAAAAACAATAGGGGTCTTCTAATAAATATGATGCATACACATGCCAAGTATGAATAGTATTCATACTTCCTACCATGAGATATTGTTTACAAGGTTTTCAGAACTTCACCTCTGGTGACTTTAGATGCATTAGAATTCCACCCAAAAACAATAGAGTTCTTTTACTTATTATAATGCATCCACATGCCAGTATGGAAAGTAATGATGCTTCTTAACTCGGTCTTACACGTTTCAATTTGTACCTTTGGTGACCTCATATGACCTCCAAAAGAAAATAATAGGGTTCTTCCTCTCAATGTGACATATCTACATACCAAGTACGAAAAGTATTCATGATTCTCATCTTGAGATGTCAAGTTTAATAGGTTTTCAGTTTCTGACATCTGGTGACCTCAGATGACTTTGACCTCCACAAAAAACAATAGGGTTCTTCCTTTTAAAACAACACACATCAACATATGAAGAATGAAAGTATCCATGGTTCCTCTCTTGAGATATCGTGTTTTCAAGCTGGGCGTCACAAACACGTACATGTACACACATGTTTGTATTACATTCAGACCGAGGACCCCATTGTATTTTCCATTGTTCAAATCCACGTACCCTAACCTTAACAATACCCCATACAATAGAATTCTTCCAAGGACGTGGTGATTCTTTAGAAATCACAACCGAGGACCTGGAATTCTTTTGTTCAAGTCCTCGGTCAGAATACAAAACAAACGCACACACGCCAAGATGACTGTAAAAATATGTATATATATAATTTTAAATAGCAATGACTTTAAAACTATATATACATATTCCATATGATCCGATTAATGCTATGATGGGACACTAATGTTTTCGTTTGAATTTCTTATCAGCTCAATCCCTGCGAATGGGCCAAATTTCATGAGTGTATGATTATTAACTACATAATAGTAGCAAAGTTTGGAGTGTTAGAGTATGGTTGTTTCATGTTTATAATGGAATGATAATGAGGCTTTAATCCATGGCACACAATGAACAATACAAAACAATTTGATTGTTTCATTTTATGTTAGTGCAGCTTACTATGTAACCCTTGCAACCACCATAAAACCCAACACAGTTTTACCCTTTTCCCTTTTTTCCGAGTTTGCAAAAGTTGTAGGTCATATTTGTTTGTTCATCTTTATTACTCAGAAATTTCATTAAATTGAAAAATATGAAATTGTGTGAACAGTCAACTAATGCTGAAAAGCCAAGTTTTAAGGTCAATATTATGAAAAATACATAAATATGAAATAAGTATAT
Organism: Apostichopus californicus; assembly: GCA_020650975.1. Lineage (NCBI taxonomy): Eukaryota > Metazoa > Echinodermata > Holothuroidea > Aspidochirotida > Stichopodidae > Apostichopus > Apostichopus californicus. Next base: position 9,433 of record JAIPMN010172572.1, read on the forward strand.
GGAGGGCCTTAACACAAGAGTAAGTTGTCCATTATGAGTGGACAGTTAACAATGACTTGCTTGTAGCTTTCGAAAGGAATACATTAGTACTTGACAATCCAACTCACCCTTAGTTGAGTGACCAGACTTCCCTTCGTTGCAGTTAAGGAGACACCAGCATAATAAACATCTGCTGAGAATGATGGTGGATTGTCATTGATGTCCCCGACTTCTATCATCACCTTAGCAATGCTTGGATCTGTAAGAGTAACATAACAAATAATTTTTGAAAGAAAATACAGCTTCTTAGCTTGTGTCCAGCTTTAATAGCTTACCAAAGTATTACATTGATGTTACCTCTCTTGATGTTACCTCTCTTGATGTTACCTCTCTGAATGTTACCTCTCCTAACGTTACCTCTCCTAACGTTACCTCTCTCAATGTTACCTCTCTCAATGTTACCTCTCTTAATGTTACCTCTCTCAACGTTACCTCTTAATGTTACCTCTCCTAATGTTACCTCTCTGAATGTTCCCTCTCTGAATGTTGCCTCTCTGAATGCTGCCTGTCTTAATGTTACCTCTCTTAATGTTACCTCTCTTAATGTTCCCTCTCTGAATGTTGCCTGTCTTAATGTTACCTCTCTTAATGTTACCTCTCTGAATGTTACCTCTCTTAATGTTACCTCTCTTAATGTTACCTCCCTTAACGTTCTCTAAACGCTTACCAAGAGCTCGTTTTCTTCTCTTCATGGACGTTTGCGACTCTGAGCTCTGGATCTCCGCCAAAATTTGCAAGACATATAAACTTTGAAGTTCACGATCTAACTCCTTGGTGGTGTAGATGAAACCCATATTGTCTACAGAAGTCATCAAAAAGACATCTGTAGAGAGAGTAAAAATAAAGGTTTGAAACAAAACAAATAATTCATCTAATTAACATGATAATCTCTCTCTTGCTCATCTAGCAAAGATTTGAAAATGTAATGCAATCCTACAATCTTTCATGTTTAGTACCAATTAGGTATTAAATATTATTAATCTCACACCAATATAGCAATATTTAATATGACCCTAAAACTGAAGGTACTTTTTATTGTATTTGTTCATAGAGATATAATAGGTGGAGTTTAACATTCATTAAGAGGGGATTAATATATCCTGGTTTAAAGCTAAATAGATTAGTTTATTTGCTTGAACTCTCCTAACTCTTTTGATTTAGTCTGTGAATGTTCAGTTGAAAGCAACAAGAAAGGTTTATTAAACTATAAATGTTTGCACATGATGAAGTTGACAAAGACTACATCATTATGAAAAATTCATTTGAAACAATACCAAAGAAAAGAAGGCTGGGTAAGGTGGAGGAATAAATTTGATTTCATTTGTCGATAATGGGGAAATTCTATGACCTAATTGATAGATCCCAATATTTCAGATCTTTATTTAGAGTTGTGAGGAAAGGGGGTGAGGAGGGGGGGGGGAGGAGGACGGGTAGGGTTTGGAACGAGAACACTTGGTTCCTGGGTAAATGTCTTTCATTGTCCACATATTTTTTTTAATTCTTTTTTTTTTAGGTTTACAGTCTTGTTCAAGGCCAAGGCCCTCTCACACGACTTTACAATTTAACCCTGGTCATTGGTAATTGTCACACCTACACACCAAAGTGTGCACACAATTCAATCAATCTCTCCTGGGGCACCACAGTGCACCAAAACCATGTGTCCCCCAGGGGACTTCCCATAGGGTGCAGCCACAAACCTTGCAAGTCCCCATTTATACACCTGGGTGAAGAGAGGCAATGGAGATAAAGTGCCTTGCCCAAGGACACAACGCAATGATCTGGCCAGGACTCGAACCTGTAATCCTTAGATCACAAGTCCACTGCCTTAACCACTTGACCACAATGCCCTCACATATATATATATATTCATATAAATCAAGACTTTTAGAACTATTCACTTACTGTCTGCATTGCCACTGATGATTGAGTAAGTTACAAGATCACCAACGTTAGCTCTGGCTTTAATCTTGGTTACCAAAGAATCTGCCGGCTCTCCTTCAAACAATGACGTCACTCTGATTTAAAAAGAAATATACCAACATTGAGTGCAGAAAACTGACAAGACTACAATGACAATTATAACTGAAGACTGTGAGGTAAGTCCCATCTCTTTTGTTTAGATACACCCACCAATTAAAAAAACAGTACCAAAACATATAATCTAGCTTAGCAAAGGACAGCAGATAAATCATGAAAAAAAGATTGAGATTTAATGCAACTCCTAGCTACATCTTTCTGAAGCAACCTCCATTTGAGTATTAATAAAAACAATGCTGACGTATACTTGCATCTAGTTCTAAAGTGCCATCATATGCTTACTACCAATCACCCTCCAAATCAAAGCTGCAATCACCTGCTTACTACCAATCACCCTCCAAATCACAATTGCTTAGCCCTGTAAGTTCAACAGATGTTTATTACTAACCTGATTGGATTTTCTTCGAATATTGGTTGGATAAGTCGAGGTCGAATGATGACATCAGCTGTACTAGACAATGGAGGGATACCACTATCAACAGCAATGATGGTTAACTGTAAGAAGAATAACACTAAAGTAACAGAACAAAGATACAGTATTATACAACACCTAATTGTATTCTGGTCATTTGATTGGTCAATTGCTCGTTGATTGCATGCAAAATCCTCTCTATTCCACTCTATGAAATAGAACCATGGGTTATACTTTTTGGTAGCACTTTTTTCAATGGTAAGAGAGCAGAGAAACCTGTCTGTTGAAAACAATCTGTTGCATGAGTGCATTTTACCCATATTAATATAATATGTTGTATAAAACAAATAATGAACGTTGAAAGATGTAATTTGTTCCATTCAACTCGGCTGCGCCTCGTTGAATGGAACATTCCATCTTGCAACTCATGAAATATTTGCACTATTGCACTCATAAACATTCATTATTTTTATACTAATCAATAGCAATGATGGTTAACTGCAAGAAAAATAAAATAACAGAACAAAGATACAGTACTCATCTCACAGCTGTACAGAGAACTACTAGACATGCATTGTCTTATGCCTGTTTTTCCATTGTACTACTCTCTATACTATTTTCATATCATTACAAATGTTACAATTGCATCTTTATTCCACTTACCATATAGGTCTCTTGGGTAAAGTTGAGGTGGACTGAAGTAATGATTACTGGAGTAGAGAGGTCTGAGCGTAACTGGAAGATACCAAGTGATGGCTCCAGGTGATACACCACAAGAGAGTTATCAGTGCCCTGTTAAAATGAGAGATACATGCTACTGTTTATCACCCATGAATAACACCCATGAGTGACTTCAGCCATAGGACCCATGAATGACTTCAGCCATAGGACCCATGAATGACTTCAGCCATAGGACCTATGAATGACTTTAGCCATAGGACCCATGAATGACTTTAGCCATAGGACCCATGAATGACTTCAGCCATAGGACCCATGAGTGACTTCAGCCATAGGTAACATAAAACACAATCACTGTAATTTGATATTGAGGTATAAGTGGCTGCAGTACTCCATTAGCTAAGAAAGCTTTCTAAAAACCTGAACTGTGGATTACATGTTACAGGCAATCATAGAGATTACTTAAGTAGTTTAGTGATGAGGGCTAAAATATAAAATATAAATAGGTTGGCTAAGTTGCTTGTACTTTAACCTTAAAACATATCTTAACAAAGGGCTAAAGAAAGAAATATGATTGAATAGTTAGTTTTCAGGAATAAGATTTGCTAGGTTTGTATAACTTAAATTAAAACTCCAGAGTAAAACCAACTTAGCATATCTGTTACTAATAACAGTCCTGGAATAATAAAGAAGACCTAACAAAGATAAAATGAATGAATGAATGAAAGTCGATCCCACCTGTTTATCTAAATCAAAAGCCTCAATGTGCATTACCACCTCAGTACCAGATGGTGCATCTGGTTCATAAACTCCTTCATAAACAGACTGATTGAACTGTGGTGCATTGTCATTCTCATCCTGTTAAAAATTAAAGGTTGGAAAACTTACAATGTCAAATCAGTTCATTATTGTAACAAACAAAACAGACGAATGATACATTCTATGTTAATATTAAATGAGTAAACTTTATACATTGGTATATACCAAGCCTTACTCAGAGACGGGAAGTCTCAATTAATACATCTTCAAACACAGCTGTGTATTACATCAGTGGGCTAAGCTTACAGAATATTACATTTCTCAAGCTTGGCTATATACTAACTGTCATCTTCAATTCCTATAAACCCTACGTCCAAGATGTGCTATTTTCACATAAGGATCTTCCTTACACAATTTGCTAATGTCTGAAACTTTCAGCAGCTGTTGTTTTGAAACTTATAAATAAACTGTACTTGCCGTGGTGGGTATAGATTCCTGCTGTCATTGAATTAACTGTATCATTTGTACTTAATGGAACTCAACTATATTTGACCCTCCAATGAACAATATGAGAGAGTGTACATGGCATATTGAAAGTTGGTAGAGAATGTCATGCATGAATGTACTGGCCGAACATACATAGGTGTGAATGTGTGATGAGTGATCAGTATTAATATGTTCTATTTCTGTGTTGATATAACAAGATTCATCCACATGTAAGGTACATAATACATACATTTATCTCATTTTTAAATATCACGTTTCCAAGGTGCTCAAATCTCTGCTGCCTTCAAATAACCCTTGATCTCCACTAAAAAAAAAGCTTCTAGTACTGAATGTGGCACATTCACAAATTAGGTTCAATCTCCATCCAATTTTTCCCATTTTGAGATATCAGGTTAACAAAGTCTCCACATTTTGGTCCGTGCTGATTCAAATGTACCTTAATTAAAAGCAGGTTCGTAACCAATGTGAGGAATCTACATACTAATATCGAGACCCATTCAATCCTTCTCGAGATATCATGTTTACAGGCAAGGTGTAACAAACACAAGTGCATTTATTTATGATTTGATGTGATTGGATGGTTTAACAGTTGGCACAGGAACCAGAAACATGTATCATAAGCACTCATCGCAACATTTCATGCAATACTGTGTGATAAACCGAATCTTAACTATCTTTTGCCCATGACCAGCATGGAGTAAGTAATTATGTGAAGGAAAAGTTAATTGCAAAAAATTAATTGAAAAAAAAAACAACAAACTGATTATCGGAGGAATTATCAAATACGAATATAAAGAAACTTACCATGACATAAACAGTTATGTTGGCAAGATCTGTTTTGTTGAACCCATCAATAACAACAACTTCCAAGTAGAAGGAATTCTTTGCTTCGTAATTTAAGGTAGATTTCAAGGATAGGGATCCGGTTTGATAGTTCAGGTGGAAGATGCTTTCGTCTCCCTCCAATAGATAAAACTCACTGGTAGCAGATGCATTTCTATTCAGTACCTTCAGAGAAGATAAGAAGATTTATTAAATTGAATTGAATTGAATTTATTGTCCACAATCGGAAATATGGCTTACACAGGTCGTAAACGGAAAAAAATAACATAAAAAAGGAATACAGTACCGCTCACGTATAACTGGACATGTGTACGCGCACAGAATCGTATAAAAACGTATAAACAAGTACACTCGCGTATAAACTCGTTGACAAACAAATTGCCGC
>JAIPMN010172626.1:0-10057 GCA_020650975.1 Apostichopus californicus
GCTTATAACATCTGAAACACCATATGCAATCATAACTAATCCTACTGCGGAGATGCCCTGAGTGCAAGTAATGTAGGACTGTTGACACAGGAATGGAAAAATGAAGAAAGTAGTTCACTTTTGTCAATTTTCATGTTATAGTTATGAATAGAGTTTAGACAGAGTAACAATAACGATTTTATGGTGCCACATTAGGTAAGGGTAAATGAAATCTCAACTGAGCTGACATACTGATTCTTCATTTTCCATCTTTTTTCATTGTTTTCCTTATTATTATGCACAAATCACTTTCATCAGAAAAGTAAAGAAAGAGTATAAACCATTTATGAAAAAGGAGCAATATACAAAATATACTAAAATTACCACACTCTCTGACCGAGGCCACCAAACCTGCAACAACACCAAGGGCTGTCAGCTGTGTGTATATATAACATAGGGATAGCACAGACAGGAAAGGACTTAGCTTTTCTTAAATCAACTAACTTTCATCAAATTCAAAAGATTGTATCTGTTTTCTGAATATTTGGCAGCTCTGTAAAGCAGAAACGTTTTTTTACGATCTGTTAATACTATTGGCCAAATAATTTAACTTGTCCTTGATATTGCTCCAACCTCGTTATTTCTTTGCACATATACAGTACTGTATGAAGTTCAGACTCACCTTTGTAAAATCTCCGAAAATAAATGCCTGTTCAATTCCAGTATACACAAAAACTGGTATTAGCAGGAAGAGTTGAAAGTTACCCATGAGTCTAACAGTGGACAAAACCAGAGAAAGAGAAGATCCGGTGTCTGTTTCAATCCGTGTAGTAGCTGATGGCTGCTCATCTAGGAAGCACATTGAGAGCAATACAGCCAACATGCCACTCACAGAAAATATACAAAACAAAAGTTGAACTTCATTCTTGCCTGGGCTTGGCGGGTTACTTTCGATGGGGGCACCGCAACTTTGGGAACCACAAGAGCTGACATTTTTTGGACTCTGGTTCTCCATTCCAGCATCCAAAATAGTGAAAGATAATATGTTACCCCAAATTTGGTAGGATTGAAAGAAGGCAAACAGGACACCATTGAAGCGACTGATGACAAACTCTGGAACTTCATTGATCAATTCGGAAAATTGAATGGCAGAAGTAGTGAGGTAGGTTCCCTGAGCCACCCATAGCGGTCCCGCAGAGAAACCGAGCAGAAGGCTTGCTGGGATTAAAGTAGCATATGATGGAAAGAAGTTGGCGTAAGAATAAATGCAGTAGCAAAGTGTCGCAAAGACAATTGTCCATTTGGCTCCAAAATATTTAATGACTGTTGGAGCTAGTAAACTGGAGAGCATGAGAGAGCCATAGACAATAGCAAGAGACAGGAAACCCAAGCCGTTGGAAGTATTTACACTGCTCTGTATATTCTGAATGGCTCCATAGGCAGTAAAACAAAACAAGAATGTCAGACTTAAGACAAACAAATTTTTCCAGTGTCGCTTCCGTGAAAATATTCTACTTCGCACCCTTCTGTATTGGTTATTTAGTACATTCTGGTTTTTATTGTTAGAATATTCACTCTCTAATGTAGACATTTTGAGTTACGTCAATCTTCTCTTCCCTGTGAAAGATTTTTTGTCGTTACAGATGTTTGATGTAGGTGCTGTGAAGAAAAATGTTACTGTGTAAGCTTTAACATCAATGAACAGGTATCTGACAATATCAGGAATCATGGTCAAATTGGATCTAATCGGCTGAAACTTCAAACCACCTATACTTCATATCGCTATCTTTTACATAATTCAATTTCATAAGCATGATACTCAAACGTGATACTGTCATAATGGTTAGGCCGTAATAATGACACTAGTAACTATGTTAGGCTTATACAGCTAGTTATACAGTAGTTGTATACATGTTAAAGTAGGAACATTTCCACAAAAAATAATTAAACCTAAATAGATCGCAATTACCTGTTGTGATCTAAAGGCCAGTAAATCGAAAGTCACAAAGCAATCCTAGTCTTTGCTCACAACCTCAAGTTCTTTAACTGTCGACTGCTGTGCTGTTCTGTTACTCAGTACCACCATTCAGATGACTATTGTTGACGGGCACATGCAGATCTAGGCTGCAGAATCACAAGACTCTTGCACTTTGACACTTTGCTCACAACCTCAAGTTCTCCAACTGTCGACTGCTGTGATGCTCTGTGACTCAGTACCAGCATTCATATGACTAGTGTTGACAGGCACATGTAGATCTAGGCTGCAGTATCACAAGACACTTGCACTTTGACACTTGTTTACAATTAATTGCGCAATCACTGCACACGTTCAAATTTCATTGAAAAGTACTACAAAGGGTTAATCCTGCCGTTACACTTCACGCAGTCACGTTCACCTAACCAATGAACGTAAACGCGGTCTTATATTTTCACATTACTTATGGACTTCTCGCAACCGACTCATTTGTAGTAGCTGGACCCGGCCGTGGACTCGGATCTCTATTCGTGTTTGTTTAAAAATCCTGGAGTTTCGATAGATAGCGATCATCATACGGGTCATCTCTGGATGCAATTTTGTCAGTTTTCTAGAGACAGTGTCCTCAATATTTCTACAAAAGTTCCTGGTCCTGGTCCTGACGAATTTTGGTTTCGATGATAATCGTAACCTATGAAGTCATGCAGGCGGATGAATGTGTGTATGTGTAGTGGTGTTCCTCTGAGCTCTGTGTTACTGTCTTAGCTCTGTCCATGTTGTTCGTTGCGACAGTGATGAAGATCTGGTATGATTCTTTCTATGTAGTTTAATAGTTTGACTACCAAGAAGTGCTGATACATTCCAGTACGATTATAAAATAATGTTTTTTTTTTTGGAGTGGCAAATCCATTTTTAATGTAAGAGCTAGATGATATCACGTTGGTGCTATCAATCCTTCTAGTGATCCGTATAGTCTTGCTGCAGGATATTTCTATGGAAAGAGTTGATCAGGAGGGACAATCAAATCCCCATCAAGGACCCTATGGGAGTGTGTCACAACACGATCTAGGAAACCCCCTAAAGTATTTTATTGATTGCTTTGTGTGTTGAGTTACTTGGATGCTAATTAAGAAAAAAACGAAGACACAAAAAAACAGAATCGATTACAATGCTTAAAATGCTTTTCCAAAGCATCATTTCTTAAACCCATTCACACTACTTGTAAGTACGACTTTTTCAGGCAAACTGTTCCACTCATTCACAACCCTATTAGAAAAAGTTATGCCAAATATTAATCCTACTTTGTAACTTCTGGAGTTTCAAACAATGACCTCTGGTACAACTACAATTAGCAAACATGAAAAAGTCAGTGAAGGATAAATTTTCAAAACCATACACAATCTTAAAAACCCGAATCAAGCCACCACGTACTGTAACCTCCTAAGCTCCAGTGTTGAGTTTCACCAGCTTTAACCGCCTATAATAAGGTCAACCCTTTTCATGGAACTAATCATCCTAGTAGCCCTCCTCTGGACCTTCTTGAGTATTTCCATATCATTGGCAAAATATGGGTTCCAAGCATGCACAGCATACTCCAGATAGAAGGTTGCAGAGATGAGTCAATGTAGATACCTAGGGCTCTTTCAACAAAGACCTCCGACCTGTAACTCCTCACCATTACGAGTGTAAGTATACATTTGGTTACAACTACCAATATGCATCACATTGCATTTATCAATATTAAAAAGCATTTGCCATCCCTTGAGACCAGGAAAAAACTTATCCAAATCCATTTGGAATTTCTCAGAATCGATTTTGGAAGAGACCTCAGAATACAGTTTGGTGTCATCAGCAAGCAACTTTTTGGCTGTAAACAAAATATCTCCATCTATTATATGCAGTGTAGGGAGGCTGCGAAAACAATGCGGAGTTCTTGGTATGATAAGGAGACATTTAAATTATTATATTAGCAGACACGGGTTAGGCTTCATCTTGAGTATGCTATTCAGTATTGGAATCCTTACTCTTTCAAGACAAGTACATTTGGGGAAAAGTTCAAAGACGTGCTATACTAGATTAACTCGCTCACCGAAGGATGTTGCCCATCATGATGCGACTTCGATTCTCAAGCTTACTATATACCTATGGAAGTTAGTGCCCGGATCAGTTGTCCTTTCCACAAGCACTTTCTTCATAGCTTTTTTGATTGGGACTGTAATGTCCTCTCTGACATTTTTTTCTCACCTTGACTAAACTGAACTGAATCAATTGGTGCTTACGATATTTTGTTAATACTTACGTTACCTAGGCCTGTTGTAGATTGTGCATATAGTCGGTTTCCAGCTAGTAAAGTTCAACGATCAGATGCATTTGAAATCATTTTAAATGTTTGTGAGATTCGGTCTTTCCTACAAACTACCAGAATGACCCACATGATCACTGCCTACCAGAAACTAGACTCTGGCAAGTTATTGCATACAATTCGTCAATCGTGAGGTGTCTCAGAGTGATGATAATCCTCATAGTTGATATCTTTAAATACAATTCAAAGTTTCATATCCTAGCTATAACTACATTTAACGGGCTTAACGAACGGTGCTTCTTTCGAGAATTTTCGTAATGATTTACAACATGTTTTTTTTTCGTAGCTGGTTTGATCAATCAAATGGGTTATCGTTTGCCGCTGCATTCCTGAAAGCAATAATTAGTGTGATTTAGAAGAACGACCTCAAACCACATCACGCTCATCCTCCGCGCGTGAGTTTCTATTTCCTGAAATCGGAAGCTTTGTTTCTACCCGATTCACATAGTATCATACAATAATATTGGATCATAATAATAAAATATAAAACATCCACAATTATATTGTTGCATACAGTATTACCCGTTTCACATATCATACAATAATATTGGATCATAATAATAAAATATAAAACATCCACAATAATATTGTTGCATACAGTATTACCCGTTTCACATATATTGCATCATAATACTATCACATAAAACATCCTCAATATAATGTGCATAAAGTATTACCCGTTTCACATATATCATACAATAATATTGGATCATAATTATATAATATAAAACATCCACAATAATATTGTTGCATAAAGTATTACCCGTTTCACATATATTGCATCATAATTATATCACATAAAACATCCTCAATATAATTTGCATAAAGTATTACCCGTTTCACATATATCATACAATAATATTGGATCATAATAATATAAAACATCCACAATAATATTGTTAAATAAAGTATTACCCGTTTCACATATATTGCATCATAATACTATCACATAAAACATCCTCAATATAATTTGCATAAAGTATTACCCGTTTCACATATCATACAATAATATTGGATCATAATAATATAATATGAAACACCCACAATAATATTGTTGAATAAAGTATTACCCGTTTCACATATATTGCATCATAATACTATCACATAAAACATCCTCAATATAATTTGCATAAAGTATTACCCGTTTCACATATCATACAATAATATTGGATCATAATAATATAATATGAAACACCCACAATAATATTGTTGCATAAAGTATTACCCGTTTCACATATATTGCATCATAATAATATAATATAAAACATCCTCAGTATTATTTGCATTTAGTTTTACCCGCTTCACATATCATACAATAATATTGGATCATAAGAATATAAACTCCCAAAAATTATTCAAAAGGCCCCCGACAAGTAAACACGTCTTGCTATTTTGTGTACAAGGTGAAGATCCAGTAATTTCTATTTTGGTTGTTGTTTTTGTTTGCCTCTGATGAGGTGTCATCCTGAAAAGATGGCCGAACTAAAATGTCCCGTAGCTTTCTAGGTCTTGTAAATGAAATGACAGGTGGTTCTGCGAAAACTGATTTCAGACGTTCGGTGCTTTGGAGTAAGTGAAATTTCTTCTGAATGATATTTGCCAGTGGCATTGTCTGCAAATCAGTCTAGGTTATTCATGATTTGGTATACTCAATTATAATGGGCTAACAAATGTCAACGAATGTGGTTGGAACGTTTCGACGAATAATTTGAGAACTAAATGAAGAAAAAGCAGCTTTAACACTGAGCATATGACTTAGCTTTAACATTAACATGATGAATCAGATGCCTGTAACTTTTTTTAGTTTTGAGGAATTATACTTCTCTGTAAGCCAATCATTTAGAACAAAAACCATTTGGGCAACTCGTTCCATACTAAACCAGAAAAATGTAAACTTACATTGTTTTTCTTACGTTGTGTTAGTTTATTATACAATGTCATGCAGACTAAAAAGCTGTGAGAGAATATTCAAACGGTTGAAATTGTCTCTGAATAAAACTTACTACCAATAACATACCTCGACAATACGTCATAAATATCTATAAAGAGTTCCCCTCTCACACTAAATCTAGGGGCTTCTACATGTTCCATCTGTTTGAGCTGATTATAAATATATTGGCTCTGATCCTATTGAACGTTGACTAAATATCTCCAAAGTTAATATGAAATTAATAAATGGACAAATTTATAGTTTGAAGGTTTCACAATATGATATGTCCACTAGTTAAACATATTTCCTCCACACCAAATCAAAAGCTATGGACAATCATACATCTTGGAGTAGTGTTGTGCCAAGTACTTTATCAAACTCAAACTTTAACATGGTTCTTTCGTGTTTAAAATCTCGGAAAATAAGTACACTGCACGCAAACACACACTAACTTGAATGCATTCGATTTCTTTGGGCAAATGAATATCCAATATAATCAAATTTATGAAACTAAGTTATGGCCTGATGTTTTATAGAAACAAAGTGACAATGTAATACGAATCTAAAATTTACTCCACTCAACTGTAAAACAAAAACATTCATCAGAATATACCAAACATGACATCACTGCATCAAAAACATTTACAATCACATCCTATTAGAAGACAGGCATAATGGGTATAAATTCTCCCAAAATGCTATGCCACTGTGTCTCATTTCAGGTTAAATCTAAAAGTGTCAATGCACCGATTGTTTTATTTATCTATTGTTGCTGATAGGAACTGGCAATATGGAGATGTCACCCACAAGATAATTATCATCTTTGTCCTATTCTGACAGACTTGTCTAAATATGATTTACTTTGTCATAACTGTAGGTTGAATCTTCATGAGGCCTGCTTGGTGCTGAATATAATTAGCACGCAAGCAACACCACTGGCCAGACAAACCGTTTAGCCCTGACTGAATAACCATGCTATTTTGCTTGAAGTTGATTACAATTTATTTTTAATCATTTAACAGTACAAATTTTTAAAAATGCTGTTTGAAATATTGCAGAGGCTAAAATAAATAAAGGCAAATGAAATGGTCTCATTATAATGCTCTCAGGAAAATGACTGTACATTATTTCAGTCCAATAATTTGTATACTGAACTTCGGTAATGCTGTGAATAAAACTTTGACACTGCAAGTTTGTCGTTCTTTTTTCATTACTACAAATATTATCAGTATTCTTAGGAAATGTTAATCCATTTATACCTTCACTGGCAAAAGGTGGCATTAAAAAGTATAAAGAGCTTGTCAGAACAAATTGTGCATAGTAATATTTCAATTTCAGCAAAATTACTCAACTATAGAGTGTAACTGGCCTGTAGGAAGTATATCCTTCTCACCTAAAACAGACTGTGAGAGGAATTATTGGTCATACCAGGTAATGAGGACTTCCCTGTCCAAATTCCTTTATGCAAAGCAGGCCATAGGCATAGGCGGGATGATGGTTCTAGACAGTCTAGGCAAAGATTTGGGTGTTTGTTATAAAAAGTGAAAGAACTTTCTCAATCCTTTTGTTGAAATGTATTACAGAAACCATTAAAATGTTGCGCATAACAGCAAGAGAGCATAGTTTCAAAATCCAACCACCTGCTTTATTTACGATATAACCCTTCTAACTTTAAAGGACAGTGTTGCATGTAACTGCTTGCTGTCGCTGCCTATCAACTCTTGTTGATGAAATCCCAGTTACGAAGCAGCGATAACTACTTATTTTGTACTCGCAGACAAAGTAGGTGATCATGGAAAACAACAACCAAATACCAATTCCAATGATTTTATGAAAAATACAGATCCCACCTGGAATGGATAAGACAAAGCTGATGCAATACCCAGCAGCCTGCCAGAAACAGTAGTTAGAGAACGCAGGCTCCTGACAACTGGCAAAGATGACGCCAATGATTGCTGCGAAGATAGGAATGAGGGAACAGAGTTTCAGTAATGAGATCTATGGAAGAGAGTAATTCACTCACCAAGGAAAGCATGAATTACGTAAATAAAGACTGGGAAGTTCTGATATTAGCCTACATATTGTGTCCAGTATCGGAAAATGCAACATTTATCTTTAAAAGAATAAGAAACATGACGCAATGTTAAGTGAAAAACCCATCCCAATGTATATATGGTTGTTTGACTGTTTGACTGGCTGAACACTCTATTACTTCGGAAAGTGGATTACTGTATTAAAGTCTGTGATGCCGTCAAGAGTGTTTGCACAAGCTTTACTTTGGTTTAGTAATCCTCTTTGTTGGTTTATCATTGACAGCTGATACATTTGTAATATTGACGTAGATGCCAAAGTTCTCAGCAGTAAGAATTTCATAAAAAGGCAGTTTTTTTAAGTATTATTTTCCTCCGTGACTAAGAGAATAAAATGTTAAATAAAAAGCAAGAACATATTACAGCTCAATTACCATTGCAATGTATGCAACTAAGTATGTGAGAATATGATCACAATATTTGTGGGTAAGATAAGAGATTGAACCAGAATTATGCAGAAATTAATTTAGTAGTTAACAAGTTATACATTTGGCAGGCAGAGTAAACATACTTCATATCTGGATTACACTGGCTACTCCTTTTTGATATGATAATATAATTGAATATTTATAGTACATTTACTCAAATCCTATTAATACTTATGGAAAGCTTCGTGCAATGTACAAGATGTACGACGTACTTAAAACATCACCATTGTGTCAATATTTTCTGGCCAAGTTCCATTTGAACATATTAAATGCAAAGAGTGTAACTGACAGACCAATTGAATTTATGGTATAGACTGTGAGAAATTCCCAGACATACACTAGCTTGGGCACATTTGAGTATGACAAGCATATTTTCTTCTTATAGGATATTAAATTATTTGATACTTTGATTTTTGTAATGGAGTGAGCTTTGTAATGGAGTGAGCTTGGGGTGGTAGGGGGAATGATGAACTAGTATTATAGTTATGTGACATACCCATGGAAACTCTCACCGGTAAAAGTTATTTTCTGCCTACAGTACAGCAGGGAATAATTGTTCCAGTATCGCATCACAAACTGCTATTCAAAATAGTCACATTGCTATACAAGTCGAAAGATATAACTCAGCACTTTGTAGCGCCTTCTATCGGCTACACAAAATTTGAACACTAATTTATTCCTTGTACACTAGCCTGCATCTTTACTTATCACACATTACAATTTACCTTAAAATACCTTCTCGGTAGCATACCGTACACCTATTATTTCATCATAATACTTAAATAATTTCTGCAGAAAAATAAGGGAAAACATGTAGGGGTTGTAAATGATTAACAGAGCTGTACACTACTGACTGCTAGAGATATATGTACTTACATGCACACTGTGTCTGAAAGACAGCATCTCCTACACCCCATCCAACTGCAATGAGATATAGCTGCCATTCAGCTTGTTGATTTGGTTTCCAGACATAAAGATACACCAACAGACCTGAATGGACCACAGATCCAAGACTAAACAGGAATATTTGGCCGGTAATCTTCTCTAGCTGGCCAGAGATGAGACTGCTTATAACATCTGAAACACCAAATGCAATCATAACTAATCCTACTGCGGAGATGCCCTGAGTGCAAGTAATGTAGGACTGTTGACACAGGAATGGAAAAATGAAGAAACTAGTTCACTTCTGACAAATTCCATATTATAGTTATAAATACAGTTTAGGCAAAATAACTAAGAGGGTTTTGATGGTGCCACATTAGTAAAGGTAAATGAATATAAATTGAGCTGACC
>JAIPMN010173284.1:0-10453 GCA_020650975.1 Apostichopus californicus
TGAGTGTTTGTGTCTTCAGTTTTTTTTTCTCTCTCTATAGGGTCCTTGATGGGGACTTAAGTGTCCCTCCTGATCCTTTTTTCAACTAAACTAAACTAAACTAAACTAAACTATGTCCAGTCACTCAAATATCCCGTAATACCCGACCAGCTTATCTTTAATAACAGGATGTACACCAATCCTAGACGGTGTGATCGGAACTATGACCCACACGCCCTTCGTTACGCACGCCACCGCCTCGTACTTTTTTTCTGCGATGATTATTATCATTACATTGCATCTATGGACGACTAACGTAATGGATACATTTACACGGTGCAACATGTTCAATTAACGTTCCTTACGTGGCCATTTCTTTACGTTAGGGTAGCGTAGTCCTTAGCCTTACTCTCGACATTTCTTATATAGTTACTTTTATTGGATACCGTGACTTTGTTTAAACACTTTTGAATAGGAAGGGCATACAATAACTAACACCTCATAAGAGAAATAATACGTAGTTAAAATGCAGTCTTGCGACAATCAGAGAGGTAGCCTGCAGATTTTCTGACATTTAAAAAAAAAGTTTAGATAATATTAAGTAGTACACTTGACAATTTTCAACATTTCAGCCACTTGCAGACTAATATGGTAGCTGTTAATAATCAAATTTTCTATTTCACAGGTAGTAGACGTTTACACTGGTAATGGACAAACGAACCTATATTCCACCTAATGTATGTTTAAACGGCTAATTACCGTTAGAGAAAGATGCGGTACTCAAAATGTACTTTGCTACATTGTTTTGATAACATTGCTTATTGTCATTATAAAGTTTGGTCTACACTTCAGAGGTTTCCATATGATACAATTGAACATTTCATTTTATCTTCATTGAGCTTTGTAACAGCTACTTTATATGATAAACTTACAACCAAATGCAAACTACTGTGTTAATATTAGACGACAGACGTTATGTATGAGTTACCATAGGCCTAATATTAGACGATATATGTGATATATGAGTTGGCATATGCATAATCTCAAGACTTAAAAAAACTCAAAATATACTGCTTCAATGGCTCATTCGTAATATGGTCCCGGTCTTATTATGTGGTTGCATAGGTGAATGATGTAAATGATATGAAAGAACTTGCTGTCAAAAGTGGCATACCTAATACTTCCTTATTCTGTGCTGAACAGTTGAATGTAAAGTGTCTTGATGGTGACCATCTTTGTCATGCTACACGAGCTGTAATGCGTGTATATAGCAACGATACATGGCAAAACAAGCCTTGCCAGTGTGAACGAATGCCTGCCACAGTAAACTTAAACTACAAATGAAAGAGAGTAAAGTCCATAAAACGAAAGCCGGATATCAATGTTTACATTAACGCTATTATATAAACAGACGAACCTATATTCCACCTAATGTATGTTTAAATGGAGGGCAGTCAAACAATTACCACTCAATGCGTCATAGCTTTCAAGTGTGCAAATACGTTCATACAGAGCGTGTGTTAATGCAAATTTAGCATGCAAACTTTACTGTTATATTCATACACGAGCAACGAAGGAAGGGGGAAAACCACGTGACAAAATATATAATTCCTACAAAATCGCAGCTTTAAAGACAGGAAGAGAAACGCATTTGTAACCGCAATTCATGACCTTAACTTTCTCTATGCAAGATTGCTATATGTAATGCATGTAAATTACGTCACTTCAAGTATTCGATCTACATAATACCACTGTTAACAAGAAACCAGATGGATACGTCATATTAAACCTAATATGTAGTAAAGAAGGAAATGAGTTCATCAAGTCATCGTTCACGGGAAACCATAATAAACCGTGGTCGTATAACACTGTGTGTACTCGCTTAGGTTGTACTACCTCTATAAAGCACATTGTTGTAATGTACGTATTTCGTCAGGGAGTGTTTATGGTCACTGGTTCTTTTTAACTGAGGTTGTTTGTTTCTTAACTTAAATTTCGTAACTAGGGTACTGCAGGCATTTTGAGGTACGTATATACAATTGCATTACATAGTTTGCTACCACAATATAATATTTTTTGTTACTGTTTGATGTATTGCTACATTGTGTACACTATCACCGACGTAGGAAAATTATGATTGCATTAGTATCGCTGTGTATTGTGTTTCCTCCTGAATGTTGAGCCCATAAGGTTGAATGGTGCGAAGACGTTGCATCCAGTCTCTCTCTGCTGAGTCGTACTAGGTCAGGACAGCTACCTAAGGATCCAAAACCCTGTAGGGACATGTCATTAATGGTATTATTGGGAAGGTTATAGTGTTCTCCAACTGAGGTCTCAGTCTTCATGATGTTGACTGTGGATCTGTAACCATAGAATCGCTTCTTGAGGGTGGTTTAGGTTTCACCAACATACTGGATGCCGCAAACGCTACAAGAGATCAGATATATGACATAAGAGGTTGTGCAAGGGATGTGACCCTTAATCTTGTATGTGATTTGGGTGATGTGGTTGGTGATGGATTTGGATTCAACAATATGGTGGCTGCAGACGATGCATCTCGAAATACGATCACATTTGAAAGTACCATGCTGAATGGGTGTAGGATTAGAAGTGAGAAGTGGAACAGCAGCACGCACAAGAAGGTCCCGTACAGGTTGCGTGAACGTCTGTAGGCAATGATTGCTTGTTTTCGGGGACGGCTCGTTGGTGTCTATCTGAAGTATGGAGAATATTGTGGTTGTTAGTGGTAATTTGCTAAAGAGTAGGAAGATTTGGGTGGAAAGTAACAACCAGAGGGATATTAATCCTGTTACACATCCTAATTTGGGTTTGTATAATTCTTTCATATACATAATGTTCATATTGTTCTTATTGTTTGTACTGTTCTTAATATATCAGCGCGCCCTCTGATCGTGTGACAACGTTTTCCATTCCAATATTCTGCTGATAGGACATGAGTCATAAATACCCTCAGGCAGAATGAAATATAATATAAGTTCACTTAAGGGATATAGAGTATATATAATTGTGGATTCTCGTACGAGTATTTGGCTTAGGTTGCGTTGCACTCTGAGATATGTCGTTTTTGGTTTTATTTTTTGTTGAAATAGAGTGATGCATTTCACATGAAGTCTTCAGTTCTCCATCTCTGTTTAAATGCATACATTGACGTAAACTTATAGTCTGGATAATAACAAATACACCATACTGTGTGTTGACCAACAACCAATCCTATCAAATTGACAGTGCTGCTTATCATTCTTACTTTGTTTCTAACTTTATAAACATAACTAACCCACTGTAATATCATGTTTAGTATTTACTTCATTGATTGCCTACTGCGTCTACGTAGGGTTTCTTCCTTTATACTCGAGTGGAGGACAAAGAAGTGCACTTTACTGATGCCCTGAACTATAGGAATTATACATTGTTATCTCCCTTTATTCATAAAACGTTTTAAATTACACAACGTATTTACATGTGGTGTACATACGTGGCTTATGGTTTAGACGTATACATTATATCATATCATATCATATCCAGTTCTAATTTCGGATGAACTCGGGAACCTGTAGTCCAGCACATGTTTAAATCTAGCGGTTTATTCACCAACATATTCTTAAAATGCTGTTTACAGTATTTCTTCTGAAGGGAGAATGAATGCCTCCAATTGTCTATCGTGTCATAATTAACACACTGAACGACAGATGTGGGCATGTTGAGTGTAAGTGATGTTGAAGGAGAGAAGAAAAGTGATATCAAATTGCGTGGAATGGCAATTAATATCGTATTATTCGAATAAAGTACGCTAAACTTCTTCCGCGGAATAACAATAAGTGAAAGATAATGATGTAATTCGCTTTTGTCGTGCAAGGGATCCCTTTATATTACTTCAATTAGTGTCTTTCTGATCTTGTGTTTCTTTTTCGTCCTATATCCTCGGTAGAATGGCCGATACCTCCAAAGAACAAAAGAAAGCCTTCAGGACAGTGTTGGTCGATGTTGGAAAAACACTCACAGAGAGACACATTAAGTCGCTGGCATTTGAATATGGAATAACACGGGCTGATGCGGACAAAATTTCAGAAGGATGGGAACTCTTCGACGTGATGACTCAAGATCTTTCCATAGATCCTCAAAATGTTGAACCATTACTGGAACTCCTCGAAAAGAGAAACTTAAACCAAGGTTCCGACTTATTGAAAAAATACAAAGACAAATATCAAACAGGTAATTGATTGACACAAAATGACCGAAGTAACGTATTCGTTGTTAGCAAAAAGCGTTGTTTCTTGTTTCTGGTGTGGTAAGTTGTCGCCATCATTTTTGTATTATCTGGCAGTAGACACTGCACTGATTTCTTAGTTACATGTGATTATTGTTTTGTTTCTTTTTCCAAAACGATAGTAGCTAGATAGGAACAAATAAACGTTTAAATAATATAAGAACAGAGTAGATGTTGCAGACCCTCCCGGCATATAACTAGCAGGTTCTTCTTACCTTCCCCTCAAGGTTTATTTTACAACCCGCTAATCTTGTTGATGTTAATAACTTTACAGAGTTCTTACAGTACATTTCCCAAGTAAACTTTGTGAATGAAGTGAGATAAGGTTATTGCACTAGCACAGTTGACAAGAAACATGTCATGTAATGAGTCGCGAAATATAGTCATTGGATCCAAACTTACCTACTTTAGCCTTTTGCCTGTGTACTTGAAAGTTAGATTATGGTAAATGTTGCATAGGCCTATGTCGAATATTGAATATCAAATAGGAACTATTTTCTTGTTTATGGCAGAAAGAAAGTAAATGAAGCTACTCTTTAAAGAAAAACAGCTTAAAATGTACAAAAACAGACACTAATTTGAAGAAAGGAAAGCCGCCAGCTCTGTTTAGTTACAATTTAAATCGTTAGGTGATCGTTAAGAAAACGCATCGTTTAGTATATTACAGAACATTAAACTTAATTATGTTTCAGGCGCAGCCAAAACGGAAAGCAGTATAAGTACACCACCTTCAGACTGGAAATCCGATAAACCGAATCAGGGAAATGGTGCAAACAATATTGTAGACGACGATATCATTGTGGTAATTTTATATTTTAATGAAGATCATTGAATAAAACACAGAGCTAAAGATAAAGAAGACAAAATGGATCAATCGATACAGCAATGCGTGATTTTTGTGGTATTTAATATTATAATTATTATTATCGTTGGCTTATTCACTGTTAATTACAATATTAATGATATTCTTCAACGGTGACTAATAGGTCTCGTACTTAGGTATCATCAACTCAAATGACCTCCAACACTGGTATTACATACATATTCAAAACATTGGCACCTGCAAAGACTTACAATAAAATGAACAACCAAAAGGGTAAAATCATTGCCTGAAGCGACTGTGTCATCCAAAGTACCCAATGACAAATAATACTAGAGACAGCAAAAACATACTTCAAGAACAAAGCATTTGCTGAAATAAGAATGTAGTTTCTTATTAATATGAAATATTACTTACCTATTTGTTGCATATCCATAAACTAAATGCAATGACAATCATGTTAAATTAACTATTGCTTCTAGAAATTGTCCAAACGTCTCACGAGAGAGTGGCGAGATGTTGGTAGGGGACTGAAGATAACAGAGGCAGAAATACAAGACCTAACAATTGACGTCCGGTCGGGTCAAAGAGAGATTATATATCAAATGCTAATCCTTTGGAAGAGGAAACATGGTGATGGCGCAACTTATGGAGTATTGATTGAAGAATTAACTATGGCAGGACGTAAAGACTTAAACGATGATATACGGAAGCATTGTGAAATATCACAAGAATGATATGGTATGACATCGAATACAAGTTGTGACAGGACCAATTATATTCCAGTAGGTTATCATATTTTACTTCCTGCCACATCTAGATCATGTATAAATATGATGCTAGCTAACATTGCTTGAGAACGACATTCCATATTTCTATTTAGTTCTTTTAAATTATTTGTTTAGAATTGTTCATCGACGCTTTTCCCCCCTATTTGATAATATGATTTAATAAACATAATACAAACAACGATACGAGAATTCCTGAAAACATATTAACATCTAAACTCCAATATGCAAGTTTATACAATATGATCTTTTACATTTTGTCTTTTTTCCAGCTTCGTCATAGTTACTTCAGTTGGTTCTTTGACAAAAACAATGAAGCATCCTAAAACTATCACATCTGATTTAAATTTCTGAAGATTTGCAAGCATGGGTAACATTTGAGAATGGGATGTGTTCCCCTTTGCAGTACAAGATTTACACTCACCATCTCTGAAGCTTCCCCTAACTTCTTCTTGAAGCTTTGGGTTTTGCAGGAACAACCCAAACTCCGATAAGTCTACGTTTTGCCGGAGATATACACAGATGCCATTTGTCATTGGAAAGTAGCGTCAGTTGACAGTTGGATAGATCGCCAATGTTTACATGTTTACCATCAAATGTAATGCAGGCTAACAGTATAATACCCCAAAATATACACAACCTCTTCACACCAATGTGGTCAACCATAATTTAACATTCAGATTGAGCTATAACCATATGTATATTACGTTGCCATTCACTTTATGTGCCATAAATGAAAGTGTATGCAATAATAGGTTAATGTTTCCCATATGATCAGCATTTCGGTACTGAGCACTAACTTTTATAATTAATGGTTATTCCAGTACATATACATAGATACAAAATATCCCTGATACGTTCTTCTAATTGTAAAGTTTAAATCATAATCCTTAAAGAAATAATCAACCAAAGTATCATTTAGGCATGAATTGTATCTTATAATATTAGCCGTGTTATAAAGGTAGCTTAACTTTGTAGTATCCAAGTGATTATTTAGTCCAATGTGGTCATGTTCATGAATTTGATAATTCCTCACACGTTTCTCTGGCACATCATTTTTCTTATATGAGTCGAGATCAAACTTGATTGAACCTTTCAAAATTGAAACATATGTATGAATCTCTGCGAAACGATTCAAACAACATACGCAAGCACATTCATAAATGTATTTTCTACTATAATTGTAAATTATGTCCATGTTTTTCATACTTACGCATAATGATAGTGTGTAATAGCACACATTATTGTCACAGTCAGTTAGGCATACATGTAAGAGCATATCAGATGTACAGTGTGCGTATTACAATAAGATAAGGGCATATTTTACAAAGAAAGACATTTCATATGGATATTTGCAATGGAATGTGTGCATAAATTTAATTTGTAGAATTGAAATTTGTTTTCGTAAAATGTGTCACATGAATACGTTTGTCTAAAAACTATACAACAAAAATTATGGTTGAGAACACTTTACATGGGCACTGAATGTATGATGAATGTTTTAGCTTGTGTTTACTAATATTCTAATAGCTTCAATGCAACATAGAGTTTTGTAAAAACTGAACAAAACGCTCAAACAAAATAGAAAAATTCAATAGTTTTAAGAATATTTTTAACAATACATCAGAGACCATTCAAATTAATTGTAACATTTATGAAAATAATACCAGGGCGCCTTTAATCAACTGAAGGTTGCGGATAAGTTGTTAAATGTTAATATAGAAATCAGGTAATCCTTTTAATATGATGAATAATCCTCATTTCAAGGTGTTTGAGAACGTCTTTTGTGGTTTGAATACCATTTGACTGTTGGCAAGATTTCTAAAAATAAAGCTGTTAAATACTATTATGCTATGAACACCAGAATGTAACTTATTTACTTTTTATAGATATCAACTTTCCTACTGTAGTATCTGCATCATTAATGGACTAACATGTCCTTACCTTGCCAATAAGATATGCTTTGACATCTTATAAGACGTCCATGTGATCAATATTTCATAATGTAGTCTGACGACAGTGTAGAAGACGAGAGACCTGTGACCACTCCCGACCGTGCTGTAACATCATTGATGACATAAACATGATGGTTGGGAAAAAATTGTCAGTTTGTAAATTGTGCTTCCGATACTTTTTCCTTACATGTGTGAGGATGTAGCAGACAGAAAAAACAACATAACATAGATTTTCTGTTTCACTACTGGTCTGGTGGCACCATGTATTTAAACATGAAATTGGACGGATAATTGGTTAAAATCAAGAGGGCAGTGGGTAAGAATCAAATGAAACCCCTGACACACTGCAAAGAGAAGAAATAAGTAAAAGTGAAAAATAGGAGAAATGACTATACAGTATAAACGCACTCTAGAGGCAAAATATGTACGTCACCTAAAACCAAGGCCAAAAAGGTGTACATGCACTGACACCTTTACGATATCTGAACTCAATGAGCAGTGGTGTTAATGCAACGCATAACAACACAGAGTACAGGCAGCTGCGACTATTACGTCCTTGACTCGTCTGCCAATAACAGCAACTTAATACTAAACAAAAGAATTTTGCCCATATACAGCTTAACTACCAAATAATATACAGCTTTATGTTAAAACATTTTAGTAGGGCATAACAACACTCGAATAGTGCATGGCGAAATTAATACAAACCATTGAATTTGGCAAAACTATCACTTTAAAGCTATAACTGTACTTTCCCTTTAAGTGAGAAGTCATGACCTTAAATATGATAATGAACATACCTCTTAAGTCTTAACGGTTAAACGTAAAATAAAGAGAATATTGGTAATATAGAAAACCACTTAGACATATATATGCACATGATGAGGCTACGCTGTTATGATACGTTAGGGAACTACACGTTAAGATCCTCACCCTGTATACATATACAATATTATAAATTTAACGTTACATGAGCGCCGTCATCTTAGCTGAAACAGAGGGCGCTCTCCCAGAACATAATACCCACCTCGTGTATGTGAGCCCCCATTACGTAACTGGCCCCTAGAATTATCTATTAAGTATTACATCCCTTTAAAATATTAATGTCAAATTGACCCATAAGTAAACCCTGTAGAATATTTATAAAGATACATCTCCAATAAAACAAGTTAAATATAAGTATCTGTAACCCACAGTATGTCTACTCAATATTACGTTAGACTAGGGCTCCCCTCTCCCGGCATAATCTGTACAGTTGAATAGCGCACCCTCGCCAAGTTTAACCGATACGAAAATGGTCGATAATATTAAATAAAATATTCTTACCCCTGAATAACTCCAGTGCTACAAGAACTTAACAAGTTAACAAAGAGTATTTACCTCCAAGCATCAACAATGGAAGCGTTCCCGTGCATCACATGCTCCGTTATAACCTAAACGAAAACTTTGGTAAACTATTGGTGCTTTCAGAGTAGCAGCAAAATATAGAGTGAGCACGCTAACTGAGCTATATTCCAGCTGGCTATTGCCATATACACATGGACCCTTTGTTCGAGCCGGAAATGACTCATGGCTACTTGCCATGGAACGCACGGATTCCCTCACACATGTATTACCAACGTAAGTTATGATCTCCTCCCTGCTCGCTGTCCTCGAACCATATTTCATGTATGAAACCCTGTCGATCAGACTTTGAGAGAAGGCTGTACTACATCCAACTTATCATCAATAAAACCATCAATTGTAATGTTTTCAACCATGGTTCATCCAATGATGATTTTTTTTGAGGATACAAAGCACGGAGTAAACACTTCTAGTTTATAAATCGGTCACAACAAGAGTACAGTTTTCAAGACGATCATTTTTCGGCTACATAATCGGCAGCATAAACTCAAGCTGTTATTGTGGTTTTGGAATAAGACCCTAATATAGGAAACTATGTAAATCCACGCGGAAGTAATACGGACGATCATTCGTTACGTGGAGACTTTTCCCCCAACGTTGCACCTTGATTGTTACCGAAGTAACATTATGTGTTGAGTTGGTCACGGTCTGTTGATATCATATACAGGCGTGATAGAACAGTAGATGGAACAACACAAAGGTTATTTTATCAACGCAGTACCGATGAAATAACGAATAAAACAAAACGTACTAAAAATATAATGATCGAAAACAAAATCATACCTTTGCGACTGAAATAAACATGATATTGATTTTTACACGACATATATTTGTTTTTGTAACAGCTGGTGAAAAACTCGTTATGTATGTTGACAGGTCTTTTAGATGAGCTGAGGTCATCGAGGTTTGCTATGAATACGACGTACTGCAAGATTGCAGGGCCTCAATCCCAATTGAAAACTGAGGAGTGGGACATGAATGACTGAACATGTATACAACTGACGGAGTGTGCGCCTTGGGGCAAAACCTCGGATGGGGTCAAAAGACACGCCTTAGGGCAATGTTTGGGTCCAGGCGCGAAGCCCAGACCGCAGCCGAGGGAGCCTAGGGATGTTAAGTTTGCTTATGCTTGTTCCCTTAATTGATATGTCGTTCATAAATATATTTTAATCACATCTGACAGTGATTAGACGTATCATATCTTATATCAATTAAGAAAGAA
>JAIPMN010173353.1:0-16830 GCA_020650975.1 Apostichopus californicus
GACACAGGGTGTAGGCTATAGCTGTATATAAGACACAGTGTGTAGGCTATAGCTGTATAGACGACACAGGGTGTAGGCTATAGCTGTATACACAACACAGGGTGTAGGCTATAGCTGTATAGACGACACAGGGTGTAGGCTATGGTTGTACGTAAAGACGACACAGGGTGTAGGCTATAGCTGTATACACGACACATGGCGTAGGCTATAACTGTATAGACGACACATTGTGTAGGCTATAGCTGTATACACTACACATGGTGTAGGCTATAGCTGTATATAAGACCCAGTGTGTAGACTATAGCTGTATATACGGCACAGGGTGTAGGCTATAGCTGTATAGACGACCTAGGGTGTATGCTATAGCTGTATACCCGACACCGGGTGTAGGCTATAGCTGTATACACGACACATGTTAAATATGAAAAAAATGTTGTTATTTATTCTTACTTTTTATATATTTATAAGTCTTTGGTTTCCTTTGAAGAAGTACCGACTTTTCTCGTACAATATGATCGGAACTTTTGAAGAATTTACAAAATATAGAAAGAGAAGAGAGGGAAAGAAAGCCCACTGCCACTTTGCATAAGGTCTTCTATATGTAGAACATGAGATAATCGCAGTAGTAATTAACTTGTAAGGTAACAACAATAGTAAACGTTACCATGTAAAGGATTAACTGAATATTCATACTGATGATATATATTAACTGGTGATGTAAATACAAAAAAGAGATTGGCCTACAAGTAAATATTAAAATGTTTAAGTTCGTTAATGTACAAATAGTAAAAAGCAAAATATGTAAATAAACGGTGATTCATTTATTATGTACTATTTGAATATATTCGCATACATTAAAATATAGTCATGTTTCTGTGTAATTTGCAATAATAATGTAATAGAATAATATTTACAAGCAAGCAATCATTAATTTCATTATTTGTTTCGCTATATCTACTTACACTTTACATGAATAAACTGTATAACAGATTGACATTTAGTGTCATGTTTTAAACGTTTACTTCGAGATGTGGAGACACGATACATAATAACTGATATACTAAATACTTATATACATATGTAAAAATAAGTGTGCCTGACGTTTCGATCCTAGCAGGATCTTCTAATTCAGAGGCTTAATGACAACTTATATACATATAAATAAATATATTATAAAGAAGGCACAATATCAGAAGATTACAAATTTAGCATTTGTTGAGAGGGAGTATTGAAGAAACTATTCATTCACCAAAAGGTTTGACTTTCCGTATGATTCTAAATTTGACGAATTAAAACCAAGTTTTACATTACCTCTAGTCCTTAGTACCCACTGTTAAATTAATACAGCGAAACTGCTTTATGCCATCAATTGATTTAAGAAATTCCAGGCTTAACATTTTACTGGAAACAGAAACTGTACAAGTACATGCTTTCTCAATGTTTTGGCTTGCCTCCGAGGGTTTTCACCAAGCTAACGAAACCACTCCTGCCTGAATTAAGAATGCAAGGTCCTGTGTAAGTTACCGGTTACTTTTGGCTGAGTGGATAAAGTCAGTGGCATTTGAAGCAATGAGGCTTAGCGCAATTGGGAGGGTGCGGATTCGATAACCGGTCGGGTCATAGTAAGGGGTTTTCATTTAAGAGCAACATACGGTTTTCCCATCTGAAATGACTTTCTTAATTCTAAGTTGAAAACATTCCAAATTTGAGTTGAAATGTTGAATTGGAAGCCACCCGACGTGTAAGTTTTAATTCATAAGCCATTGTGCTTAAGCGTCATAAAGGTCATACTACGCTATATTGATATATCTACTTTCAAGGGGAAACATATGACCAATGTGCGGATACAGTGCATCAGGTAATAGATACCCTTACAAATATGGGTTTCATTATCAACCCTGAAAAGTCTAGACTAACACCAAGAGAAACCTTAGTCTACTAGTGTTTCAAATAATGACTCAGCGCACATAACGGTAAAACCAAAACAGGAGCCACTAAAGAAGACACTTGTGAGTATTATGCGGTTCAAGGCAAAAAACCTCTACAACAAGCAGAGATTTGGCACATATCATTGGCCTAGGCTACTTGTATCACTTATTGCCAGGGGTTCTGTATGGACCTTTCTCACCTTAGGTTCGGTTAAATTATAGTATTAAAGATGTTGATCTATGCTTATATCAATACCCTTTCACTTATATAATTATTATTGTTTATACATATTGTTAAGGCTTTCACTTCATTTTGTATTTGAAATTTACTTAGAATAAGTGGGCTACTTAAGAGAACCATAACACCCTGTTTGTGACAAACCAACCAAAGTAGAAAATACAGTTTATCTACTCTGGCAGGTAAAATTTCAAGAAAAGTTTTCAGATAATAATTGTCACGTGGTATATAAATGAGACGTCAAAGTCTACATTGGCAACTAAGATGCATGTGCAATTAAAAAATTGTTCAAGCGTGAGGACACAATCTATAACTTTTGTGCCATTAAATCAACAGTCAGTATTACTGTATTACAATATGTAATACTGTATTACTTTCTGTATTACTCATTGTTCTCTTTCAAAGAAACAATAAGATGTCTTTACCGTAATTTTCTGTTAATCAATGTGTGCTAAGTGTAGTCCTCTGCATTGAGTTATTACTTATTTCCAGTAAATGTTCATATAGACATTATCTTCCATTATCGTTATTGAACATGCAATCAATATGGATAGTTCGACCAGACACTATTTACACAATAGTGATTTTATGGCAATCACCACATCAGGATGTCGTTGTTACAACATTTGTTTGTTCCAGAAGCTCAACTGTTACCTTCCTTAAATTAAAACAAAAGCCCAAGATCGACTTCATACATGATAAAATAATATTTCTACCTTCCTGGTCATTCAAACTATCTCTGTCCTGTTTTCCTGGTCACTTAATGTCGTTCTCCTTGTCGGATACAGACAACAGATGAGGATGTTGCTCTTTCTCTTGAGTACATGATGCTTGTTCTTTGTCAACTTCCAAATGACTGACGCTCTTTCTGTCTCTGTCCCCAAGATGGTTTTGCTTTGTCTGCGGACTGGTGCTCTTTCTCTTGAGTACATGATGCTTGTTCTTTGTCCACTTCCAAATGACTGACGCTCTTTCTGTCTCTGTCCCCAAGATGGTTTTGCTTTGTCTGCGGACTGGTGCTCTTTCTCTTGACTTTATGATGCTTGAACTTTTCCCTCTCTGACTGACGTTCTTTCTCTCTCTGTCGTCAAGATGGTATTGCTTTGTCCTCTTCATTGTGAACTGGTGCTCTTTCTTTTGACTTAATGATGCTTGTGCTTTGCCCTCTTCTGACTGACGCTCTATCCCTCTCTGTAGTCAAGATGATATTGCATTGCCCTCGTCATCTGTGGACTGGTGCTCTTTCTCATGACTTCATGATGCTTGTGCTTTGTCCTCTTCCGACTGATGCTCTGTCTCTCTCTCTCTGTCATCAAGATGGTTTTGCTTTGTCCTCTTCATCTGTGGACTGGTGCTCTTTCTATTGCCTTCATGATGTTTGTGCTTTGTCCTCTTCCGACTGATGCTTTTTCTCTCTGTCGTCAAGCTGATTTTGCTTCGCCCTTTTCCTCTGTGGACTGACGCTCTTTCTCTTTACTTTATGATGCTTGTGCTTTCCCCTCTCCATCTGCGGACTGGTGCTCTTTCTCTTTTCTTTATGATGCTTGTGCTTCGCACTCTTCCTCTTCGGACTGGTGCTCTCTCTCTTTACTTCATGATGCCTGTGCTTTGCCCTCTTCCTCTTCCGACGGACCCTCTTTTTCTCTCTGTCTTCGAGATTTTTCTGCTGTAAGTGGTATTTGCTTGAACTGCTTTCTCTATCTTCATATTTGTGTTTAATTTTTATCTGTTGATCTCTTAAGTCTGCAACGAAATCAATAATATATTTGTTAAGTAATTTCGTTTAATTGACCTATATGAAAAATAGCATACACCTGCATGAAGGAAAACCATTCTATGTTGTCTATGTGCAATTCCTAATATCCTCATTTCAGATATGTACGGCTGCTCATCTTAGCTATGTCCTCTTGCAATTAAGCCTGTAAGTATTTGTAACTTTGATACCATGTCTTTAAAAGAGGCAGAGTTTGGCTTTACTCTGCTTTGAATCGAAATATTTTCATTACTTACACAACATTATCATTTTGGTAGATCCAGATATGTTATTAATTGTTGCCAATAGTGGGCCTATACCATGTGAAACAGGTGGGCCGATACCATGTGGGCCTATACCATGTGAAAGTCTCGTCTTTATTTGGTTTCTCAAGAACCTGAATTATTTACATTTATAAGGATGTTTTCTGGTTTGAAGTAGCGGCAACATGTTGAGGGTCATTTTTGGTTTAAGACAAAGCTTTGCTACTGAAATTGGACCTATACCATGTGAATGATGAGACTCTCATCTTAAGCTAGAAAATAACAAATATTTCTACAGTTGTGACTGGTAGACTACAATTGTTTTAAAATAAACTTCAAAATAAATTGAGCAAAACATCCATTCAGATTATTATAATTATTAATGGGCAATATTACCAAAGACTTTTGGAAAAGTGTCTAAGGGAGAGCACAAAGACTGGTTGAACAAAGTATGCAGAACAGGATAACCTAATAAGTTATGTCGACAAACGGATCTAGATAGACACTTTATTGCTGTGGCATAAGCTCAATTGAATACGCTTATTAAGCTAAATGAAATGACTTTGTTACTCATTAGTAAGATTCCTTATATGGGTATATGAGTATTATCTCAAATTCTATACACCAGATATTATGGTTACGTCTTTAAATTTTTACCTCTGATAAATTGAGTGACTTGTCACATGTAATAAAACAATAGGGCATATCTACCTAACGTAAAGCTTCCACATACTAAATATGAGATATATCCAAGAATCCTGGATGCGATATCAGTTTTACAAGGTCTTCAGACTCTGACCTTTGATGATATCAACTGAAATTTGACCTCCAACAAAAACAATAGGATTTCATCTAACTAACATGGATCATCCACATACTACGTATGAGATTCCCAAAAATAGATTCCTTGAACCTTCGGCAAGGAATCAAAAAGGGAAATATGTTCTCTTTTACTATAAAAGACATGTTTAAATGAATATATATTGGAAATAGTTGTCTATCCATTTATCCATTTATTAATGACTAAAAGCTTTGGCACCTTCATGTATGGAAGCATCTACTGCATGATTGATTATGGCAATAACAGTTAACATTTGTCATAATATAAAAACTATAACGAATGTGGTATGTAGATTGAAAAACTAACAAAAGTTTATTGGCTTGGACATTAAAGGGATATGTGACTGTTATGAGGAAACGAACCATGCTCTACAAGGTCAGTGGAAAACCACATCTCAATGTCTTGACTCAAGATATTGGTTAATTTGATGAACCTATTTTGACTAGTAAAATCCTCCATTCGTCCATACAATGGATCACAGTAGGTGGTCTGTGGTAACAGCAAATGTTTTTCATGTTCTACTTTTCTATTAAAATATTTTATTTAATGCATTTGTGAGACCTGGTACATTTGGACTGTTTGCTAGCTATCAAGGTTCTCTGTATTTAGAATGTCATTAAAATGCAACGTTTTGTAGAAATATTATATTCCTCTGTGAATAGCGGAGTTGAATAATATATATAACAACAAACATACATTTTCAGCTGAATTGCAGTGATGACATCATTCAGCTGTTGCCAGATGCATTCAAAAGATACCACCAAATTTAAAGATTTTCCATCTCTGCCATGTAAGATGCAATAAAGGTTTTGACCTATAAATTGCCAGCATTGTCTGTAAGGAATCAACTTTAGCCACCTGAATACCCCTGAAATGTCACTGTGAATACAAATTATTTGTATGTATGTATGTATGTATGTATGTATGTATGTATGTATGTATGTATGTATGTATGTATGTATGTATGTATGTATGTATGTATTAGATGAATTATCAATGTGAATGATGTCATCTATATCAATCCAGTCAATAGTCATTATTACCTTCTTTCTCCACAAAGTCCTTCAGATCTGTTCGTTTTACCTTTCCCAAAGCTTCAGCAAGCACTCTGCAGGTGGCCCCAGTACCATTCATTTCACTCCAGTGACTAAGCATAAAGTATTTTGTGTTTACGATATTCCCGGTATTATTTTCTTTTATATTATAAAGATCGCATTCGCTAATATTCAATTCCCTGGCAAGCATTTGCCACTCTCCAGTCAGTTTTCGTGCCAACTCCTACAACGAAGATGAAATTCAATAAAATCTATATATAATAATCTTATATATTAATATTTATACAGAAAGTAGATGTTTCATTGTCCAGTAACTAAAAAACTATCCTAAATAACTGCCTATCTTCTTTCTGCCGCACAAATACATAACATAATGGTATGTCCACTTGGAACAGTATTATATCTGTATAAACCTTACAAATATACTTATAAAAAGCCTAACCAAGGCTGCTGAACAAATTTCAGAACCCACCAGACCTCTGGGAGAATGGCCACAAATAAGTTCATTTATTACAGTCATCGGTATAGTACATATTAGGTAGTAGAGCCATGGGATGTAGGAGGCATGACAGTTAGCAGGACACTTTACTGATCACAAACACCCGCCACCACTACTCCAAAAAACAACAATTTTGTCCCCTATCGTTGGATCATTGTTGTAAAATCTTGGCAAACAGCGTTAAGACAATAAATACCTTTAAAATGCTATCAGGTACTTTACTGTCTAAGATTACACCTGTGGACAGATTCACCTGTAGAAAGAAGAAACACCTTACCATTAAACTTGCCACAAGATACATTGTTACAAACTTATATTTCGAAAGGTGCAAAGTGCACTAATTTATCTTTCACATACAACTTATAGTTAAAATCAATCTCCATACTTTTGGTGTAAGAAGCAAACCATAGCATTAGAGATGCAAGATTTTAAAGATTAGGAGGCATTACCAACAGCTTATCTTATATGTAATATCAGTACTTTGAGACGCCATAATATTAGATTCCAATAGTTGGGAGAAATGGGAGGTATTACCGAAACGGGTAGATATATGAGCAGAGGGAATGTTTTTGTTCCTGCTATACAATATAGTAGTATTGTAAAAGATTCTTTTACTTTTATTATGAAAATGAAATGCAAAATAAATGTTCAGTAACATGCATAGCTTGTCATCATGATTAAGCAATCACATATTTCTTTGTTATACTAGACATTTTATTTTGCTTGTATAAAAGTAAAAGTTCTGTGGATCTTGAGTTTTTTGTAGACCTTATCTCCTCTATTTCATTTTATGGCTTGACCACCCTTTGCCTCTTACTCTACATTTTAAATCAGTGTAGAAAATACAGGAATGCGTATAAGTTTTTGGAAACTATATGTTGACAGGTTTTTTTCTCTGTGTTTGGTTTTACGGTAGGTTAAAGCCACATGCAGAGGTTACAATATCACCAAGAAAGCATTAACATTCAGAAGGGAAAAACATCATGGAGAGATTTATTTCATTCCAGACCTATTTTGCATGGTTTTGTGGCATCTAAAAGCCTGTACAAAGAAACTGATTTACTATAGCCAGTTCATAATAAAACTGATGTTAGTTGCACATTTCAGGCAAAAATCAGGTCATAAAATCAAAATATTTCCTGACTATCCATAGAATTGACTGACAAAAGTAGCAGTGTTGGCACCCAAACATGACTTCAACAGTGGTGAGGTATATTATGCAACACATTACAATCATGTTACCATCCTAATATTTTTTTTGTTAAAGTGATGTCAGGTATAATGGTTCACTATAATATTACAACATGCAGCTCATGCTAATAAGGATATGATCCGCTCAAGTGCATAGTTTGAGATCAGTGCGCCTTCTCAGATGATGCAGTGTTAATGAAACAGTAGCTAAACTACTTAGTTCATGAAAATCTGAGCCAAGAGCCTGTTAGCTCAACAGCTTGATCTAACCTTTTGATTTCTTTGTTACAAAATCCGTTTAATCAGTAATGCACATATCAAACATATCCATTCCAAAACAACAAACCTCCAATTTTAATACAAATATAACAGGATCAGATTTCCCCTGTTGTGCTGAAACATTGCAGAATGAGTCCTTAGTTTGTTTCCTATGAAGTACAAATGAGACTAAGCGATGTTCAGACCCTGCTATAGACTGCCAAGATATCTCCTAAAAGAAGAAATAAAATGAGAATGTATTTGGTGAGGTTAAACCATGCAGATGCATTGCTAAAACCGGGCGAGCTTCCATTGCAGATGAACATATCAAAGAAATATTACTGTCACAGTACTTTTTACAATATGGTGCCACATCTCCTGTCCTAGCTGACAGTATACAGTATGTACATAACTTAGTACAGTTGTGTATATTCCACAGTATTACACTATGTAAGCCAGAGTGCTGTAGGTCATTATGAGTTAACCTGGTTAGCCCTCGCTTGGTTTATACCCGCAAAAAAACAGCAATTTCCCGGGTATCATGTGATCTACGAAGTAACCAGAAAATCTTAGCTTATGAAGTAGCTGCAGCAGGAAGAAACTTTCACAAAAGAGTTTGAGGAGTAAGAGAAGGTAGATAGCTTTGTTATATTTGTAGATCATGTGATACCCGGAGAATTTATGTTTTTAGAGTAAAATCCAAGAGAGGGATAACCACATTGAACTCGTAATGGTAAACTAAGGAATTATGACATTTTCTTTACTCTCACATTTGATACTAAACGATGTTATTAAGTCTACATTAAAGTAATATCTGACCACTTAAGAACTGAAATATGCAAATGACAAAAATTACCTTTTTTGGTTTATCTTGCTCCATAGCCCAAGTATTGCCTGGATCAGTGCCATTAAATGATATAGTTAATGGCTGTTTTCCTTCTTTCAAAAATTTCAATTTCATTTTTTTTTCAGGTTTCATGTCTGGATTCAATTCTAGTATCTGAAATGTAAATCATTTACTAGATGTTACTCACAATAAAACAAACAATTTATGTCAAATTTACTCATCAATTCTTAGGTTAATCCACAAAAAAGTGACTTTATAAAGAAAAAAAATCTTTTTGTAAAAAATATACTTTGCTGGTATACTATTTTAGAAAGTATGATGCATCACAACAAACCAATTAATAATGAATTTACATTTTTTTCACCAGGAATGTCTTCGTAATATCCAACTTCTAAATTGGCAGTTTTCTTATCCGTTAGTATATCTTTCATTGCAAATACCACAATATTCTTAGCTTCAACTGCTCTGTCACCAATTACAATCTTCACCCAGCAAAAGCCAAGAAGTCTCACTGTACACTTTGAACGATGAAAGATGTAAGGGCTGAGCTGTCTCTCTTCCCAACGGGGTCTTTGGCCTGTCAAGTTTACAGAAATGAATTTCAATCAGATAAATGAAATCACTAAGAGTGTTGATTTTAATATTTCACCATAAACTACCAGTCTATCAACCTTGTGCATGGTATTTCATAAATATTAAATATTAATTTATTAACTCCAGTGTGTTTGCCTATGAATTAATTTACTTTAAGCTAAAACGGTGAATAGTATGCTTACTAAGCAAATATTTATTATCATTATATAGAGATGTCGATGTAAATAACAATGATGTTCTATTCTTTTGGTAACATCCTGACACATTAACCGCACCTGTGCAGCGATAAACAATACACAGGATAGAAGGATTTATGAAGTGTCTATCAATATTAAGAGGAGTGTGCATGTCTGAGAAAGCTTTTTTATTAGGCCTTTTGGGGAGTGCACTGAAATAAACATCACGATCCAACAGTCTGCATAGTTGCATATCTAATCGAAACAATTGGGCTGCATCATTTCATGTTTACAATTCACAATCTTCATTCTACAACTTTGCACCCCCCTGTCCCCTCAATAAAAATATAAACAGAAAACATAAAATCGTCCTTTTACCCATTCAGTTTTGGTATCATTTCCCATTATCACTTTATATTTAGGTAATAGCTAACTTGTGAAGGTTGCACATATATTTAACATTTTTCTTCTTGTATTTAATGCAAAACTTCAGATCATTAAATCTTTTAATATAGGCTACTAGAAACTGCACCAGTCCATCAACTAGACTTGCCAGCCTTCCCAGAATCAGGCAAAAGGCACAAGGTACAAGAATCCTCTGCAGGATCCATAAAAGCTAGTTAGCAATGTCTTGTTATATTGGTCCACACAAAAGTGACAAGAAAGAGTTTCATCAACTCCGATTAGATTGCTAGCCTCCCCTAAACCAATCACACAAGACACCACATACTAAGACTCTCTGCTTGTCCCATACAGCTGGTGAATCAAGCCATTTTATTGGTCCAGACAAAATAAAGAGTTCAATGCATTGCTTCATCAAGTCAATAATTACAATCATCAGTTAATCTGTTGCAGTAGTCTTGAAGTGCACTGCCCTATGAAGAGTTGTCAGAAAGCTGCCTCTTTCATTGTAATGCATGACTAATTCAGTGTGTTGCAGCCAAGTCATTGGGTCACAGCAAGACCACTTCATTAATATCAACTTTGTTCTTTAATAGCTAAAAAAACATTTTAAACCAACTGTGATCTCCTTCTATGTCTTCAACCACAAGATAATTTCATACTTAACTAATTTGTTGGCTGCATTTTATTTCTCCGAATACTATCCACCAAAGTTTTGCAGTTAGTATACACACCCTTTAGTACACAGTTATGTTGTAAATAATTTGTCAAAAGTTCTGGATGTTTACTGAGAGTTACTTTTTGCTAAATGAATATCATTTGTTTTAGCTTCTGTGATGAAAGGCAAGCAGTGTGGTATAGAAAATAAACTTTAACTGTTGCAGTGTATGTTATCAACTTTTCCATGCCACAATGCATTCCACACATGTTAGGTGGCAACTATTGGTGAGGAGTGAAGTGAGATATTGTATGTGATAAATCATGTGAAGTCAAATTAAGTACAATAATGTGTGTAATTAAGCAATATAAAGTAAGATAAAGTGAAATATACCTTCTTCATGATGACTGACATAAACCTTGGTTTTAGCTTTTTCCTCATTAGCAAAAGTCAGACAATGTGGTAAGGTCAATGAAACTTCACGTTTTAACTGCAAACCATTCGGCAGAAGCCCCACTACCACTGATGAATTACTTGAAAAGGATGTGGCTGGCTCATTTAAAAGGCTTGGTGGAATGATTTTTACTTGGATATTGTGTTCCTCTGTGACTGCGTTTGGTGGAAAAACCAGTTTAATACCCGTGTTTGGAATTTGTATTAATCCTCCCTTTCCAGATATGGAAGATGTTATTTTCATGGTGTCTGGTGGCTTCCAGTCTGAGGGAAAATAGTATAATTGGTACCTGATAGTACAATCTGTTTATACTTCAATATTCCAGTGATTGATGTTCATTGTTTACAAAGTTACTTGAAATTATCCATCTTTGCAAAAGCATATGCTACTAGTAGTTTTATATTAATTAAAATTTGTTGAAACTTAATGAATGAATCTGTTAGCACCCAGTTTTTTATGTGATGGCAAGTAAGCTTAGTTTAATTCAAATTATACAAATGATTTATCCCTTGAGGAAATAACTTTCTTGCACCTTGATAAACTAACACATGCAGAGAACATAGACAAATAAATCGTCAAAATGTATCACATTCCAAGGGAAATAAAATAACCATTATAATTGGAAGTTATGCTTTTTAAGAACCTCTGCCATGATGACATCACATCCTATTATAAGGACTCATCATCATCGCACCATAAGGAAGAATTTAAATAATATTTAACATTCAAACATCAGGATATCTAGGGTTAGTAATAATATTGAGAAAGAAAGGGGTAGGAGCAGGATTCCTGCTATTGTGCAGGCATTGACTTTCATGCATGTTGATAACCTTTATGCTTTCATGGTTTTAATCCTGCAGTAAACTGTTTTCGTATTACAAGACAAATGACAATTTGATCATCAACATACTGCTAACTATGCTCATGACAGCTTAGACCACCTGTGATCTTTAATTACTACTTTTAGAAATCATGTTCCAAAGACTTTCAAATTTGACATAACAATGAATACTCCTTCTCCCTCTCAGTGCTATCGAAATAGGCCATTTTAACAATAAGGAACAAATGTAATGTTTCGGAAAGGAAAATACCTCCACTCAGTTACTTCCCATTCAGCTTTGATACATGTCAGGATAATCCTGGTTTAGTAAAACACATATTATTTTTCCGTAAATATTCTTCATATATTTACTTGGGTTGAGAAATGTCTATATCCTGTACACCTCATGAGGTGTACAGGACATATTGAAATGAAAGTTGGCGTGCAGGCCAACTTGACCAACTTTCATTTGTAACCATAGAAGGTATGTACCCACCTTCTTCTCCTTCTGTCAGCATCGGCATAAGGTGCGCTGATGAAGTTATGTCAATGGATGACTTGCTTCCTTCACCTACAACGAAATATAATAGTAAATATGTATTAATTTCAAAAGTAGTAAATAATAACTTGATTAGATTTGTTTCACACTTGTCTCCTTTTGCATAGAATTTGTCCTAACCTGTTGGGGCATCCAGCCCCAGGGAAGACCCTGGAAAATTAAGTTACTGGGCCTCAGTCCTTTAAGACTTCATACAGTCATTGTACATATATGGCAAGTATGAAGAGTTCATTTTGGGAAGTAAGCCTTGGCTTGATCAATCCGTACCTATGCATACTGAGGTCCCATAGAAGACACCAGGCCCTATGTTTGTAGCCCCACCTGACCCACCCTGTCATCAGGCCTGGTACCTGAAAGTATCATCTGTTTACATTTTAATCAATATTCCAGTGGTTGATGTTCATTGTTTAACAAAGTTACTGGAAATAATCCAACTTTGCAAAAGCATATCCTGCTAGCAGTTTTATTCTATTTTAAACTCAGTGAAATTTAATGAATGCATCTGTTAGCACCCCAGTTGTTTAAGTCATGATGGGCAATGTACCTTAGTTTACTTCAAAGCATACACATGACTTATATCCCTTGAGGAAGTAACTTTCTTGCACCTTGATGAACTAATTCATGCAGAGAACATTGACAATTAAATCGCCGAAGTGTATCACATTTCAAGGAAATAAAAATAACCATTATAATTGGAATTTATGCTTTTTAAGAACCTCTGTCATGATGACTTTACATCCTATTAAAAGTACTCGTCATCATACCGTAAGGAAGAACTTAAACCATAGTTTACACTCAACCATCAGTAAATCTAGGGTGAATATTAATAATGAGAAAGAAAGGGGTAGCAGCAGGATTCCTGCTATTGTGCAAGCATTGACTTTCATGCATGCTGACAACCTTTATGCTTTCATGGTTTTAATCCTGCAGTAAACTGTTTTCGTATTACAAGAATTTGATCATATACATGTTGCTAACTACGCTCAAAAAAAGCTTAGCTCTCCTGTGACTTTTAATGACTACTTCTTTTAAAGACTAACAAATTTGACATAACAGTACAAAGTTATACTGGAAATTCTTCATCTTTAGCTCAAAAGCATATCCTTCATAAATTTGCAGTTTTGAGTCATGGGGGTACAATATTTTTTTTCCAAACTTGGCGGAATTCCATAATAAATAGCCTGACAACTCCCTAGTTAATGAAGTCATTACGGAGTTGAGCTGAAAATGTGTTTATTTTTCAAAATACAAACAAACATTCAGATCCATCCAATTTTATTTTGTGATATATGGGGTATCGATTGTCCGAATGAGACATAAACATAAAGAGACACATACACATCATTATTGCAAAGCTTATGACCTTCAATGAAATCAATAACACATATTTTAAACTAAATTGCCTGATTTAGGTCACTCTTCCAAATGATTACTTTGTGATATCAGTTTCTATTTATAATATGATTTTCACCTACATCAGGTTTTCTGATAGCATAGGATTTTCTGAGATTTTACTGCACAAACAAGTATAATGTTAACATATTAAGTACAGTGTCACTTAAATCTTACTTTTTGGAACCCTACAAGTTCCCATCCATCAATTATACATTGCCTATACTTACTTCTTCTTGTTAAGATGTTAAGTGCCCCAAGGTTCTCACTGAATTCATCAGTGAGAGCAGATTGTATAATCCCTTTCTTCTCTAGTTCCACTAACAGGTCCTTGGAGTGTGATGGGCTGTTAACGATGGCTTTTACATGTTTCAGAGGAAACATAAAGAAGTTTGCAACATTTTCGCTGTCACTTCTTGTCATCTCTGCAAATACATTTTGTAGGCTTTCATGCAATTGAGTCAAGACATCTGGAAGCTGCAGAAAAAAATATTCATATTATCATTTTAAGTTATGTCTTCAATTACTTTTTTTTTCAAAAGATTTAAATCCTTTCAAGAAAAAAAAACCAGAACAAGAAAACATTTAATGGTTTCGATGCCCAAACATATTCATAGAGTGGTAAGCCATACATGTTAATATTTATGAACTTATGCACAGCAAAATGAACAGGGAATATCTGTTGACTAATGCTCCAATATATAAAGGAAGGTACTATGAATCAGTTATCATGTTGACAAAGTGTATTTAGTGATATAGTATAACCAGAAAGCCAGTTGGCTTGTGATTCCTTGCCATACAATGAGCTCAAAATTCAAAATAACTATCTTACTAATGTAGAATTTATAATTGAGTTGATTTTGCTCAAGAATTAAGTGAGAACCGGAAAAGATCAGACATTTCCAATTCTTATTTGTGGCACTTCCTTGAAGATATCAACCATTTAATTCACTGGTAAAGATTTTAAAGTATATTATTTCTATTCCAAACGTTTCAAGATCCAGAAAGAACAGTCTTCAGAGTTATGTGAAATATCTAGTATAATATCTAGTATAAATCACAAAGGAAAGAACATGTATTTACTGTGTAGTTACATCACGCCACTCTGAATGAATTAAATCAGACATACGGTTGAAGAGATATTGACATTTACGAATTTTATGGTTAGCCCCACCACTCATTAACATTCAATAGATGGGAACACAACACAAAAGGGAACATCTACACACCATGGGACATGTATCTACCAAGTAGACTAATATTCAACTTTTGTTTGTTGAGGTATCGTGTTTACAATCCCTTTTTCCACAAATTCCCATTTGGCCCCACCGATGCATGAATATTTATGAGATAAAGATGCTCGTTGCAAAGAACATGGTACTTACATCATCATACCATGTATAAATTAAAATAAAGTAAAACTGTTAGCAAACTGCTTATCCACTAGTGTGATAGTATTGTCATTTAGCCTCTGAAGAAGATCCTGCTTGGATCGAAACGTCATGCCAACTTACTTTTAAACATGTATAAATTAAATTAGTCATTCGGTTGAAGAGGTATTGACATTTTAACAATGTCATATTAAGGCCCACCCAATCAAGACAATAGGGCACATTTACAAATCATGGGACATCTACCTACTAAGCATGACATTTACTCAATTTTCGGTTGTTAAGGATATCTTGTTTTCAAGCAAGCCATCACATCCACACACACACACACACCCACGCCAAGTTGAACGCATAGGTTCCTTGCTTTGCAAAAGCAAGGAACCAAAAATGCAAACATTTTTTCTTTGCCCATTTTCTCCCCCCAAAATACTAGTTTTTTAACATTAATTGACCTTTGGTGACCTCGAATCACATGACCGTTAAGTTTGAAAATATTTCCCTATACCATTTGCA
This sequence comes from Apostichopus californicus, assembly GCA_020650975.1. Lineage (NCBI taxonomy): Eukaryota > Metazoa > Echinodermata > Holothuroidea > Aspidochirotida > Stichopodidae > Apostichopus > Apostichopus californicus. The sequence goes on from JAIPMN010173353.1 coordinate 15,833, forward strand.
TCTTGTCCCAAAATATCAATCATGTCACACTTTGGCTCTGGGAGTTATTGCATTAAATGTCTGGAAATTAACTTTGACCTCATATAACTTCACACATAAAGGTCACCTGGGGTCAACCTATTGACATTTTTGATCGGTGAGACATGAATATAGCATCAAAACTATAAAAATTCAAATATTTTTATCTTTGCCCATTTTCTCCCCCCAAAATACTAGTTTTTTAACATTAATTGACCTTTGGTGACCTCAGATCACATGACCGTACATGACCGTACATGACGGAAGGTACCTTTGATATCCAAATCTAGCATCAAAACCAAACATTTTCTTCTTTGCCCGTTTTCTCCCAAAATAAGCACATTTTTCTAATGTGACCTTTGACCTTTTGACCTTGGTTTCAGATGTAGTTTGATCTTCTGATTCCAAAAATGAATACGACAAGTCTGTACAGCCATCCTAACTCCGACCGAAAACTTTGACCCCATTATAACTTCACACACAAAGGTCACACGGGGTCAACCTATTGACATTCATGATCAGAAGTTCCTTTGACATCTGAAAATAGCATCAAAACTGTAAAAATCCCCAAAACACTTAAACGTCACCGGAGGTCAAAATGAGGTCAAAGGTCACCTAGATGCGGGTCGACTAATGGATTACAATAGCGTAACTCCCAACCTTGAAGGACATTTTGTTCTCAAGTTATTGCAAAAATACTAGTTTTTGACCCCAATTGACCTTTGTTGACCTTCGATCACATGACCGTTTTGTTTGGAAACGACCCCTTACCCCATTCACAACTACTCCCAAAGTATCAACCATGTCGGAACCTGTCAATTAGAGTTCTTGCTGTTTTTAATATATTGGTTTTTGGGGTGACCGGACCACTCCCCCTGGACAATTACCCCCCCGGACAATTACCCCCAAGACAACTCCCCCCTGGACAATTACCCCCCGGACAATTCCCACCCAGACAATTCCCACCCGGACAGTTCCCA